>APFE030522229.1:162624-203918 GCA_000404065.3 Pinus taeda | reverse complement strand
TATTTTTGTGGCTTTATATTATTATTGTTAGGTCGGTTGGGTTATATTTGACTCCTTAGACTCCTATATATAGAAGGAGGTTTTGTCATTTGAATCATCCAAGAATTGTTCATTTATGTAATGTAAAGGAGGTTGCCCCCTCGAAGAGGCTGAATTCTAAGGCGTTGATCTATCTTTTCTATCTTTTCTTGAGTTGGTTTCATAACAGTCTGGTCTTCATTTGCAGCTAATACAAGCTTCTTTTGTTTTTAATTGCTCACTTTCCACTTCTATTATGTTCTAGGTTGTGCCTGTTATGCATTTGTTCATGGAATCTTGATATTTAGCATTAGAGGGGCTGTCATCCCACCTCTGTGTTAGAATCTTGCATGTATCAGTGAATGTGTTATTTCAGGTTTCTGTTTACTTAGTGCCAGAGAGCTGTCATCCTGTCTGTGCATTAGGAAATATATTTTCAAAACTCTTTACTGGTTGCAGCCAGCCATCACATGGTCTTGTGCATCTGTTGGTGTGGTCAGTATTCTCCATGTTTACCTATTCCTTAAACTATGAGTAATTGGTGGTCTAATTCCTTGTAGTCTGGGGGTGTTCACCCATGTCTGGAGTTAAGCATAGTAGAAGTGATTATCTAGCTTGGACAAGCATCATTCCTTCCATTCATCCATTTGCAACATTTTTTTGAGTTTGTAATGTTCCCGAGCATCTCCGAGATACAACCTAGGAGAGTTTCTTGGGATGATAACAGGCACTCCCGAGGATTATGGGAAAACTGCATCCATCCCATAAACCAGCTGATAGGGTGATGTTCCAATGGACTACTTAATAGTCAGTCTATCTACCCATAAGGCATTGACTAACTTCTTGTTCCATGTCTTTTTATTATCCTCCAGTAACTTTTTGATAATATTGACCAGGGTTTTTTTGGACGACTATGCTAGTCCGTTACCTTGAGGGTAATAGGTCATGGAATGGCCAAGGGTGATATGGTACTTATTACAGAAATATATCATTCTTTTGAACTTAAAGGTTGCTGCATTATCAGTAATGAGCTTTTGGGGACATCCAAATATTGAAAGGATATTACTCTCTAGGAAGGTGATTATGACAGTATCTATGACTTGCCTAGAAGGTATGGCCTCTATCCATTTGGTAAAATAGTCTGTGACTATTAGAATACACTTATGCTGAGTTGAGGATGGGGGGTGTATTTCTCCAATGAAGTCTAACCCCCATTGTTGAAATGGCATCTTAGTTGAAATTGGTTTAAGAGGCAAGGGTAATAGTTTCCTCTTTCCCTAAAAAATATGACATTTATGATAGGAGGTCACATGTTTTTTGACATCTGCAAACAATGTAGGCCAGTAGAAACCAACCCTCAGAATCTTTTCAACAGTACTTTTCCAGTACAAGTGTCCTCCACAGTCCCCTGCATGAAACTCTTGTAAAATCTTGTCAGCTTCATCTTTTAATAAACATGTTAAGAGAATACCATTGTTGTCCTTCCAAAACAATGCATTATATATAACACAATATCTTAATGAATTCATTTTTAAGAATCTAGCCATAGTTCTTGTCAGTCCAGGGGTATCTTGTAAGTTTAGTAACACAAATGTAATATCTGCATACCATGGTGAATCAGTAAAAGGTTCACTAATCTATGGAGTCACCATCTCCTCGTGATCATCCAAAGCACTAATGAAGTTGATATCAAGGGCCTGACAGTTCAATTCAGCCATGAGTTTAGATAAACCTTGGCCTTTGATGAGCTTGGTGGGTTTTATATCTATGTCATATTCCAATATTGTGGCAATCCACTTGCCTCTTTTTCCTTCAAGCCCATTTTGAGTCAAAATGTCCTTAACTACAGAGTTTGGAACATAAGCAATGATGTGAGAGTACAGAATGTATATTTTGAAATCTTTGATGGCCTTGACCAAAGCCAATGCTTGTTTTTCCATGATATTGTATTTAAGTGTGGCATCTCTTAAGGATTTACTAAAGAATGCTATTGGTTGTTCATATACTTTATTGTTCTTTTGCAGCATGAAAACTGCAATGGTGTGTTCTGAAGCAAAAGAAAAAATAATAAAATCTTTGCTAAAGTTAGGACTAATCAGGACTGGAGTCTTGGTTAATGCTTCCTTAACATATTCAAAGGATTGTTTGGCCTCCAATGTCCATTTGATTGATGACTCCTTTCTTAGCATGTTATTTAATTCCCTAATTAATTCTACTAGATTTGAGATGAATCTCCTAAGAAAATTAATTTTACCTAGAAATGATTGTAGCTATTTAATGTTTTAGGGATGGGAAATGGTAAAAATGGCTTCTATTCTAGTAGGGTCTATCCTAATCCCATATTTATATATGATGTGTCCTAACAGCTTTCCCTCTTTTAGACCGAAAAGTGTCTTTTTAGGATTTAAAGAAATCCGAAATCTCCTGTATTTGATAAATACTCTTCTGAGATGGTCTAAGTGTTCATTATCTAATCTAGAGAAGACTGTAATGTCATCCTGGTATACTACTAATAAATCATGGATTTCTTTGGCAAAAGCTATATCCATAGCTCTTTGGAATGTGGCACCTGCATTCATTAACCCAAAGGGCATCTTCAAATACATGAACGTACCCCAAGGAGTAGTAAACACAGTTTTGGCTTGGTCCTCAGGTTGGACTAATATCTGGTTATACCCAGAGAATCCCTCTAACAGTGAAATCCTAGATGAGCCTACTAACCTTTGCAATATATGGTCCATTTTTGGTAAGGGGTAGTTGTCCTTTAGAGAGACCTTGTGTAAGTTTCTAAAATCTACACAAAGTCTAATTTCACCTATATTTTTCCTAGTTGTAACTAAGTTTGAAATCCATTCTAATTATCTAATGGGTGCTATTATTTGGGCATCAAACATTCTTTCAACCTCTTTTTCTATGGATGGCATAAGAACTGGGTTTATCCTTCTAAGTTTCTATTTGAAAGGTTTATGATCTTCTTTTAGAGGTATTTTGTGTTGGATTATGCTAGTGTCATAAGATTTTAAGTCTTCATAACTCTAGGCAAATACATCCTGGAACTCTTTAAATAGATTTATATATTTGACCTTTTCCTCTGGGGGTAAGGCTTTAGATATCTTAATGAGCTTTGGATTATCCTCAGTTCCTATGCTAACCCCTTCTATGTCAGCTCTTAGAGGTTCCATCTTAGGTTTCCTAGCTACATCATTAGAGTCAAACAAGTCATCTAAAGGTACTAATCCTTTACGCAAAAAAATTATTTTTCAAATTAAGAATCTTTATATCATCATCCATTATTTCATCTATCTCTACATTCTCTAAACTATCTATTTCTACTTTAGTAAATTTAGTTGGTTCATGTACATCAAAAATATTTACATTTAAGATACTTTCTATATTATCATCTATTGTATAGTTAGTATCTATCTTGCAATTCTGAAATTCTCCTTCATTGTTCATGAAATCATAGATCTAAGAGTCCAGGGAAAAAATATGCCAATACTTAAGGTTGTCTAGTATAACAGGCCTGTGTTTGACCTCTGCAATGTACTGGTGGTTTGGTTGAAATGGAAATTTACAAGTACTAGCAAATGTAGCGAGACTGTGGGCCTGCATGTTTTGTTTTCTGGGAATGGTAGCAAAGTTTGATTTCAGGAGGTCCTTGACCAAGTCAAAAACACTATCCCTATATCTACCAAGCCTAGGGTTGTTGACAGAATATTCACCACTGATTTGTTTCATAATCAACTTTGAGTCTATTGACATGGCGAATTTTTGCTATACCAACAAGGGGAACTAACCCAATCACAGACCCCAATTAGGCCTGTTTTCGTTTACAATGGCTAGTTCCAATGGGTTTTAAGAGACCCCGTGAACTGTAATAGGTGTTGAAATATTGCTTCTGGGAAGAAGACTTCAATTAAATCAACAGAATAAAACAACTAACCACTATGTATGAAATCCTATCTACACTATTTCTAACTACTCTAATCTAGTCCCAATTATCTTAATCTATCTTGCAGGAGAAAAAACATAAGGAGGATAAACATCATATATAAATCCCAAGTCAAAATGAATCAATTACTGGTCTAGATAAGAACAAGGATATATTAAATCCTAATCACAACGCAACTACTTATACAAGAATATACATTCCTTTCCATACAAATAACACTTGCAATTGATGTTTAACAAAGTCTAGAATCAACAACCTTTCATGAATTATCAATGCTATTGAATTACATTCAAATAACTAGGAACAACCATGAACTGGTGGTTAACAATATGCATAAAGCAAATCACATTTGTCTTTATACCAGCAACAACACACTGATTCTAAACATATTAGAGAAAAGGGAACAAATTTGAAACAACAGGCTCCTTCTTGAACCAAACAGTCCTCTTTATTCACAATAAATCAAAGTTGTTTTTCTCCAAACAAAAGGCCCTTCTCTCCTATCCGGAGGTAATACTTATGTAGCCTTGAATGACCCTCGGTCTTCCATGCCCTTTCATTTCCCCTCTTTTCATTACACATATTAGTGTACACAGACGAGAACATTCGGTGAAACTGCTGACACGCCAAGGTTACCTTTGGTGGAGCGTTCTACTTCCTGGGGGACGGATGGATTCCTTTGGAACAGAGAAGGACTGCGTATCATTTCTTTGCACATGTGTGGAGTGGCTATCATTCTCTGTCATTTCCTTAAGGAAATTGAAGATGCTTCACTCATCATCCCACATCTAGCATGCTTTGTGATGTATCTGGCAATGATGACATCTTGATGGAACGACGCTATCATGAGTGCTTCTACTGAACTGAGGGAGTGCTTTCATTATGCACTATGGCAGTCTGTATTCCCTTTCACAGAGTGTGTTTTGTGGTGTCGACATCGGTAGTGCATATGTGTCATCGTGATATAATTTACCTGTATCTGTTACTTGGTTTGTTCGAATTTGCCTACAAAGATAATTCACATTAGCTATGATTATGAAAATATGATAAAATGCTTAAAAAACACAAATATTGCCTTTAGGAAGTGCTTATAACATCAAAAGGAACAATTGTGAAAGAATCACCCCTTGGTTTTTAACCCCATGCATTGATTAAGTCCCGCAAGCAAAAATCCACTTTACACTGAAAATCATTGCATAACAACAGACTGGGTGGTCTTTTGGAAAAGGTCCGAGTGGTAACCGGTATTGCGGGGAAGGCCCCAATTCCATTCTTCAAGTGACACATAGAAGCTAGGGGGAAAGAGAACACCGCTTTTCAGGCGAGTATTCCTCGAGAAACTTGTTCAAATCCGCGTGGACCGTTGGATCCACGAGGGTAGATCAACGGTGGAGGGGCTTAAGAAAACACAAAAAACTTCCATGGTTGTGCCATACAGTCGAACTCGAAATATCATATATGGGAACCTATATCCTATCGCATCTGCCATATGGGTTTTTCGTTAAAAATTGCATTCACAGAATTTTATCAAATACACAGGAATATACGTGAAAACCCGCAGTTGGGCCGTATAGCCAAACTTCAAAATTTATGTACCGGAGCCTACAATTTTATTAGGTCCGCTATATCACATTGCATCGTGCCATGTGTTTGGGCTTAAAGCTATGCTGATTGCACTTTTCGATTGGCCAGACCCAACATACATATATGTTGTGGTTCATAATCCTTTCGGGTCCGCCGCATAAGACTTCTTTGAAAAACGCCGACCCCAGCATATTATCAAAGAACATGGGAAAACATGGGAAAACCCAAGTCTGGCCATTGGTCTAGACTTGAAAATTTATATGCTTGGCTCTATAATCATCAACGGGTCTGGGTGATTATAGTGTGCCATATATATAGACCCAGAACCCCACTGATGGCGATAAGCGATGGGTCCCAGACCCAATATATATATATATATATATAAAATATATAACTATAGTATATAATTATATATATATATAATATATAATATATATATATATATAATATATATATATATATAATATATATATATATATATAAATAAAAACCATCGGTCCAATAAACAGTGGTGCGCCTTATTATGTAAGAGTTGGTCCTGCCGATAGCGTCTATGGATATAGCCTGACCCCGATATATATAGAATATGGTTAATAAGTTCGTGGTCCGGGATGAGTTGGGACGCTATATATATAGTATATAATATAATATATATATATATATATATAAATATTTATATATATATATATAATATATATATATATTATATATATATATAATATATATATAGAATATATCCAGATCCCGCCGATGGATGTGCGATATGGCTTCCGGGCCCCGAAAATTATGAATTTGTTAATAAACCCATCGGGTCCGGAAGGTGACGGTGAACACTAAGTCTTAGTGTTGATTGCGATAGGTGGTAAAACAGATCATTTGGAGAGATGCAAGATTAACTTCTAGGGGACCCATTCAAAATTGTTGCCAAGGCAAGTTTTGATTGGGTGGTGGTTGTGGCCACAACAAATGGAAAACCGCTGGGCGAACCAGTTATCTCTGCTTCCAAAAAAACCTTAGATCAATAAAACATCAGGGTGTTAAGATAAACTTGAAATGCAAACTATACAGATGAATAGACATGGGTTCCATTTCAACATTAATTGTATCAAGTGGGATAAAGACAAATAGCTTCTTCTTACTGGTAAGGTTTTAACAGGCATTCTCCAATGGTCATGTTATGGGGTTTATTGACCTTCCTTCACCTATTTTCTACTTTCAAAAATCCTTTCGGGGCCATCACTGGTCTATCAATACACGTTCTGGTGTGTACCTCAACTCTTTATTGCTCATCAAACTTGATGTAGATATGTTTATCTACACTGTATATGAGAATTTCAGTTTTATATTTTCATATGATTGAATGGGGCGCAGTAATGGATCATGCCATATTTTTAAACCACTTAAGCAAGGTTGGGCTTGCTGTGTCAACCAGTACTCTGACCCCAACAACAATCCTTACTCTAACTGACTTCCCACACAACCTGTCCTTCCAGATTGGCACAATGACTTGACATTTCACTTTCTTTTAAATAAGTCCTTCCAGTTTCAGGCACAAGGACTAGAGCACAATTGGATTTGCCACATGGTATATGACAGTGAGTTTAGCCCATGAAAGGAGATTTACTTATAGATAACAAGTATTGGACAAATTAGTGTGATGGATGGAACCAATGGAGAATGACTGCAAACCTTATAGCCAAGTATAGGCTAGGTCTGAGTGGGATTTATTCAAAATGCAGTGTCACTCCATTCCAGTCCAGCTGTAGTTACACATTTTTTGTTTGATAAAGATGCCCTCACATGCTCTAGATATCCAATTCATCACTAGATCTCACCTAGTTCCCAACAAATGCCAATGAGGGGCTTTGGTTTGAATTCCATAGATGATTTTCAAGTTCTCATGGGCTCATTGAAAGTTTATTTGATTTGCAAGGTAATGATGGATTTAGAATCAACAAACTTACTAGCAGGCTAATGGGGAAAGTAAAGGCTGATGGTGGTGAATGAGTGCAATCTGAAAAGGAAAAAGTGAGACTGGAGGACCGAAATCAGTTGGCTGAAAAGCACTGTAATTTAAAATAGAAGGAAAATGAACTTTGCATAAAAACAAAAGGAAAAGACAGAAATGCAACTAAACTAACAACAAAATAAAATGAATTCTAACCTACTTAGGAGGTAACCACCACGTGGTGGCTACTGGAAGTATTTCTTGAGATATTGGCCATTAATAGGGAGTTTTTTAGTTTCTCCCTGTAAGGTTTTCAATCTGTAGGTTCCTTAACCAATTTTTCCCACAACTTGGAATAGGCCCAGCCACAAGTGTTGGAATTTTGTGTGCTTACCTTTTGGTTCATTCAACTTGTCCCATTTCAAGACTAGCTCTCCTATTTGGTAATCTTTATCTCCTGCTAGATGGCAATCAAACCACCTCTTCACAATCATTTGGTGATTTCTAAATTTATTTCTGGCTTTATCTCTCAATTCCTCCAACCTCACTAATTGGTTGATCCTTTCTTGAAGTAAGGTTGAAGGGATCCCTCTTAAGGCTTGGGAGAGCTGTAAAGAGGGAAGGGTAATGTTTGGAGGCAAGATGGTTCTTATTTGAGGACTCTGCAACTCAATTTCCGTGGGGGTAATAGTTTGAGGCATATCTGATGTGAATTGATTTATCAATAGCATATTCAATCGATTTTAGTGATGAAAAGTGAGAAGCATTATCAAATATGAGAGCTTCAGGGAGGCCATACCTATTGATAATGAATTTCTCGATAAATGATATTACCTCATTTCTGTTTACCTTCCGAAGCGGGATGGATCTGGTCCATCTAGTGAAATAGTCGGTCACTGTGAGTATATACTTATGCTGCTGTGAGGAGTTTGGAGTGATCTCGCCTATGATATCTAGGCCCCCTTGCTGGAATTGGCAATAAATCATAACAGGCTTGAGGGGAACAGCTGGCTTTATTTCTCGTCCTACTGCAGTTTGACACACTTTGCATTTGCGAGCGTAGGCATGCGAGTCTCTGAACATTGTGGGCCAATAATATCCAGCTCTTAATATTTTTTCAACAGTGGTCTCTCTGCCGTAGTGACCACCTGATGGGCCATCATGCATTTCTTTCAATACATGGTTGGCATCATCCTTTTCCAAACACCTCAGCCAGATTCCATCATAATTTTTTCTTTATAATATGTCATTGGCTAAGTGATACTGATTAGATTTCAATCTGAGCATTCTCCCTTGTGATGCATCCACGTGTTCAGGACATGATCCCTATGTGAGATAGAAGTGTATGTCATAATACCACGACTCAGGATCCAAAAGGGCTTCTAGTGCTTCACGTTCATATATTAGCATTTCATTAATCGATAGGGGCTCATGTTGCATTCTCTGCACATCTAGTTCTTCAGAAGCCCCTTCTCTATCTGCCAAGGCTTCTGTTGCTAGCCTGCACAACCCCTACCCTCATAATATCTTTGCTAGCTTAATCTCAAGGTCGAATTCTTGAAGTGCGGTGATCCAATTCCCTCTCCATTCACCCATTTCTTTTTACATGAAGAGGGCTCTCACATTAGGATGAGGAACAATTACTTTAGGCCTGGCCTTTAAGAAATAAGGGCGGAAATGTTTTATGGCCTTAAAAACCGCAAACCCTTGTTTCTCCATGTCTGGGTAGTTCAACTCTGCTCCTTGGAGATTAGAACTCATGTAAGAAATAGGCACTTCATTGCCATCATCATTTTTTTGAGTGAGAGTTGCAGCATATGAAAGATCAGAAGCAAAGGTGTATAAGAAGAATTCCTTGCCGAAATTGGGGCTGACCAATGTAGGAGCTTCTGCGATGGCTTCCTTGATTTGCTGAAATGATTTCTTAGCTTCATCGCTCCATTTATACAAAACATCTTTCTTCATCATCAGCTACATGGGGCGCACTATTTCCGTGAAGCCTGAGACAAATTTTCTAATGAAATTGATCTTCCTAAAGAAAGATTGCATGGCTTTCTTATTTGTAGGGGGTTGTATTCTCATGATGGTCTCTATTCTTTAAGGATCAATAACAATCCCTTATTTAGAGAGGATATTACCTAGTAGTTTCCCTTATGTGACTACAAAGATGCTCTTCTTGGGATTCAATGATATTCCATACCTTCGGCATCTTTCAAAAATCTGTCTCAGGTGATAAATATGATCCCTTCTATGATATGAATACACAGTGATGCCATCCATGTACACCACTACTGATCTGTTAATCAACCCTCGGAAAGCTATTTCCATAGCTCTCTAGAATGTGGCACGCATGTTAATATGTCCAAAAGGGATTTTACGATATGCGTAGGTGCCCCATTTAGTTTTGAAGGTTGTCTTTAGCTGATCCCCCCTGGATATCAACAATTAATTATATCCTAAAAACCCATCTAATAGGGACAACATTTCAGACCCAGAATTGCACTGAAGGATGTGTTCCATAGAGGGGACAAGATGGTTATCCTTTTGTGATGCTTTGTTTAGGTTTCTAAAATCGATACACAACTTGATATCTCCATTTTTCTTCCTTACTTGCACGAGATTGGCTACCTAGCAAGTGTGTCTGACCGGAAAGATGATTTTAGCATCCAGCATTTTGTTTAATTCTTTCTTCACCAACGGTTCTAGGCTTGGATGCATCTTGAGAAGCTTTTGTTGGTAAGTCTCAGCCTCCTTTTCTAAAGGAATTACATGCTACATAACACTGGTATCAAAGGTTTTTAGGTCTCCATATGTCCATGCAAAGACGTCCTTGTATTCTTTAAATAGCTAGACAAATGCAACCTTTTCTGGTGGAGAGAACCCCAAGCCCAAATTAATAGTTTTTAGGTCTTCTTTGGTCCCAAGGCTGACTAATTCATACTTCAAGGATGAGCTATGTGTTTTGTAATTAGTTGGCTTCTTGAGTTTACTATGTAGGTCATACAAGTGCTCCATCTTGACAACTAACCTGGGAATCATATTGGACTGATCCTCTTCCTCATCTTCCCTCTCGTTCATAAGCTTGTCATGCTCTTTTTCATCAATGACTACATTCTTGAATGTATTCTTGTAGTGCAAGAACTCTAGGATTTGCTCGTCATCTTCAAACACCTCCCAGTTTGAGATGTTATTAGGCACGGATGGTCTGAAAATCAATTCAACATAACATTTATTCTTCTTCAATCTAAAATTAGGAAAAAGTTTAGCAGCCATACTAGCCATCAGATCGGCATCTTGGTTTTGCCCTCAAGCTATGTATGTGATATTAAAAGAATCAAAATTGTCAATTAAGCCCCATACCTCATGCTGGTACCTTACCAGGTGTGGCGAATTGTAGTGTATCCTCTTCCTTACCTAATCCACGATTATTTGTGAGTCACCAAAAACTTTAAGATTTTTCACCTTCATATCAATGACTTTCTTCAGGCCCTGCAGCAAGCCTTCATACTCTGTCATGTTGTTGGTGCACGTGAACTCCAAACGGCTGGCCATTAGATGTTGGTTCCCTTGTGGATCAACGAGAATGCTCCCAACACCTGCACCTTCAAGGCAATTAGAGCCATCAAAATAGAGTGTCCAAAATATAGAGTCTAGTGTTACATCAATTGAATTACTTCCTACAAAACTAGTTCTATTATCTACTATACTACAAGGTGGTTCATCAGTTGGATTACAGGGGAGATCTTCCAACTATTTGTTTACTTCATTTTCTTCAATTGTTTCTACATGGAATTCTGCAAAACAAGTTTCTATGGCACAAACATTGAAACTATAATTCCCAAGGACAGAGTTGGTAAAAATCACAGGTTTGTTGGGACCGTTTAGCTCCGTCACTACATACTTCTTCTATCTTTCTTGATCAACTCTTAACACATCACCCCTCCCCTTTTGAGGCAGCAAGAGATGGGACCAATCAGTTGAGAAGTATCCATTCAGTTTTGTTGACCAATCCCTACTAAGTAGCGTTCCATAAGCCTTGGGTATATCGACTACCACTATATCAATGACTTGTGTGTATTGTGGTTTAGCAGTCATCCGAATCAATACATCTTTCAATTCCCCAATTACTTTCACATTTTTCATGTCTAATTGCATGATTCAGGTTCCAGTTTTCTCAGGTATCGCGTGAAGTCTTTTAGCAATTGTTGGAAATAATACTGAGAGGGGGGGTGAATCAGTATTATCAAATCTTTTTCAATAAACACTTGCAGATCTGACTAATGCAACTTGCATATACCTTCCAGATTTTAATGTAATTTATTCTTTAGATTTTAACCATTAATCTGTATGTCAGAACCATATAATAATGGTCAGGAACAAGAAACATAGACAGTCACACCAAAGAACACCAGATATAAGGTGGAAACCCAATGTGGGTGAAAACCACTTACTGCAATATGTCTCTATCTTCTTTCAATTAGAAACTTCTTTTTACAGTGATTTTGTACTAGTGTAGTCCTTTACTAGTACGCAGGATGCAACCTGCAAAGACCTACAACCCTCTCTCATTTTCCAGCTTCTCCTATAAGGGAGCTACAATCCTCTTAGCTCTTGTACTAGCTAAGATACTAGTATGTAGGTGCTAGCCTACAGAAGGCTACTACCTTCTCTTTCCTTCCAAGGACCACGTTTCATCAATTTTCAAACTGGATCCAAGGAATCATCAAGTATATGTGCATCAATCAATTAACCAATAACTTCTTAGAATGTTGTAATCAGACAAATAGTACTAGTAACCAAACATCAAGTCTCTACCTAGCACACTGCAGCAATAGACAAAATCAGTTAAAATATACTTCAGGAAAATTCTGCAACTTCACTAGTAGTACCCTGTGAATGTACGCACTTTCTCTATCTGTGGCCTACACAGCTTCGCTCTTGGCTGTCTGTGACCTGCGCAGCTTCACATCCGCACTGTCTGTGCTCTGCGCACCTACGGCTTATTCTGATCTGTGCACCTCCGCACCTGCTCCTTCACTGGTACTGCGTACCTCCGCACCTGCACCTTCTCTGGTGTTGCACACCTACGGATATAGACAATTTATCAGTCCTCAAATATACCCTAGACTGTCAAATTCATAGATTCGTTCAAGTGCCAAAGAGATCTTGACCCATCAGTAGATTTGACTTATAATGATCTGGTTTCTTCTTGATTCAAGTTCAACTATAACTCACCAACCAATTATCAGAAATTCAAATCTTAATATTCTTAAGATATTCAACACACTTATCCTTAGCCAACTGATCTCCTTTCCCTTTTTATAGCCAAGGCCTTACTCAAACCATGAATCAAAACCATTGAGAAACAATACTATGGATCCAAAACCTAGGTTCAATATTTTAGATGCAAAACCACAGACCAAAACCATAGGATTAAAGACATTGGACTAAATACCATGGACCCAACATAAGATGGGTGATTTTCTCTGCATGAAAGTCCGTGCATTTTAGGTTCACACCTTTTGTGCGAAAGACCTGCGAACATGTCTGCACCTTTTCAACAGTCCTCCTGCGCAACCTGCCGATGACCGCGTCTTCTGATCGGTGCACCTGCGGAACCAGAAAAATAACATTGTTGCACTTATAATTTATCATCTGAGATGAGTGGGCTGCCATCAAGTACAACATATGCATAATAATTCCAACAATCTCCCCCTTTTGAATTGATGGCAAAAACATCCAATCACTCTCCCCCTTTGACATCAAGGGCAAAGGGCGGACCTCATTCTGCTGACCATACTTCCCCTGAGCACCTGTTGAAGTTTCTGTTTGGCTGAAATAATGGTCATGCTCCCCCTGACTGTAAGTAACGACTGCAAAAACAAGATGTTCTTCAAGAGAGAACATGACTCCATACATCATAAGTAACCTTCCTATCATCAAGACTCATACATCCATCTCATAAAGCAAGAACAAGGATCATTCATCCCAAGCATAGTGTGGAAACCAAAATAGGTCATTACATGACCTTGATATGAAAGAAAATACATGACATAGAGACAACACAACTATCATCAGCAGAATCAACCTTCAGACCAGTACACATAGATCTCGTTCATCATCTACTCCACCAAAAACTCTTGTGAAATCAAATCAAGAACTTCTAAGATAATGCCAACAATGCATTATTAGAAGAATATATGCTCCCCCTGAACCTGTGCCAGATGGTCTCTGACAGACCCATATCGAACTTTCTTCACCCAAAACTCGACCCACATAGACCGGCAAATTTACGCGTATCCACCTGTGTACAACAGACAATATTCAACAGCACGATGATGCATCAACAACCCCCAGCTTCTGTCTAAGGTATTCAAATGTCTCCCTGGGTAGAGGTTTGGTGATTATATCAGCCACTTGTTCCTTAGATGGAACATACTCCAACTTGACCTTTTGTTGAAGCACTTGTTCCCGGAGAAAATGATACTTGATGGGTATGTGCTTAGTCTTTGAGTGCATGATAGGATTCTTTGAAATACTAATTGCACTTGTATTATCACAAAAAATGGAAATAGGGGAAGTACAAGTGACTTGGAGATCTGGAAATGTTTGCATCATCCAAATGAGTTGTGTGCAACAAGATGCAGCAACTACATATTCTATTTCAGCTGTAGATAATGCAATGGAACTTTATTTCTTGTTGAACCAAGATACCAATCTAGGACCCATGAAGAATGCACCTCCACTAGTGCTTTCCTGTCATCCATGCTACCTGCCCAATCTGCATCTGCATATGCATGAAGCGTGAGATTTGTATCTCTAGGATACCATAATCCATAGTTTTGAGTACCTTGAAGATACTTGAAAATTCTCTTGACTACCTGAAGATGAGTTTCCTTTGGGTTAGCTTGAAACCTTCCAACTATCCCTACTATATGCATAATGTCTGGTCGGGTACCTGTTAGATAGAGTAGAATACCAACCATGGATCTATAGGTTGGTTGTTGAACAGCTGCTGATTCATCATTTGCGCTGAGGCTGCATCCTGTTACCATAGGAGTACATACTGGTTTCGAATCCTCCATCCCATACTTCTTCAATATTTGCTTGAGATACTTGGTTTGTGAAAGAAAGATACCATATTTGTTTTGTTGCACTTGTAAACCAAGGAAATATGTGAGCTCGCCGAGCAGGGACATTTCAAATTCTTTCTGCATCACCAAGGCAAAGTTTTGACTCATGGCTTCATTGCTACCAAAAATGATATCATCAACATATACAACAAGTATTAGCATTTTATTATTGTCAACTTTTATATATATATTGTTGTATGTTGATCCTTTTGCAAAACCTTGTTGATGAAGGTACTCATCCAACTGAAAATACCAAGCTCTTTGAGCCTGTTTAAGGCCATAGAGAGCCTTTTTGAGTCTGCATACAAGATTTGGATCATTTCCAAGTATAAACCCATCTGGTTGCTCAATGTACACTTCTTCATTCAAGTCTCCATTCAGAAATGTAGATTTTACATCCATTTGAAATACCTTCAACTTCTGAAAGCTAGAGAGAGCAAGGAACATTCTTATAGCCTCAAGTCTGGCAACTGGAGCAAAGGTTTCTTCAAAGTCTATGCCTTCTTGTTGCACATATCCTTTACAAACAAGTCTTGCCTTGTTCCTAACCACATCCCCATTTTCATTCAGCTTATTTTTGAAAATCCATTTTTTCCCTATGACATTTTTATCGATTGGTCTAGGAACCAACTCCCAAGTGTTATTCTTTTCAATCTGTTCGAGTTCTTCCTCCATGGATTTGACCCAGCATTCATCTTTCCAAGCCTCTCTTACATTTTGCAGTTTAGTGGAGGAGAGCAATTCCAAATAGCTTGAAGCTTCTGCTATTGATCTTCTTGTTTGTATACCAGCCTCTTTCTACCCCAATATCTAAGATTCTAGATGATTCTTCTAAACATACCTGGATGGAGTCTTTTCTTCTATCCTTATCTATTCTTCTGGCACCTCATGGGTTTCTTCTTCATCATGAATCTGATTTGATGGATAGTCCTCCTAATCTTCGAAATCTTCAGATCTTACCTGTCTAGGAGTGCTTTCTTCTTCATCAACTACTACATCAATACTTTCAACTATTTTTCCAAGCCTTTTATTGTAGCACTTGTATGCTTTGCTGTGGGGAGAGTAACCAAGGAGAATGCCTTCACCTGCTCTAGGTTCAAATTTGCCAAGATTTTCATCAATATTTTTGATGTAGCATTTGCTCCCAAAAATTTTGAGGTATTTTACCGAGGGAGTCTGACCATACCATAGTTCATGAGGGGTCTGAGTGCTGTTTACCCGGACATTTGTCTTCTTGAAAATAACAACAGCAGCAAATGCAGCTTCACCCCAGAAGGTTGCAGGAGTTCCATACTCATCCAACATAGCACGGGCCATTTTTTGAACTGTTCTATTCATTATTTCCACTACTCCATTTTTCTGCAGAGTTCTGGCTGTAGAGAATTCCCTTCTTATTCCATGTTCTTCACAAAAATCGAAAAATTCATTTGAGGTAAACTCCCCACCTCTATCAGACCTGAGGAATTTAATTTTGTGATCTGATTCATTTTCAACCAAAGCTTTGAAGGATTTGAATTTTTCGAAGGCTTCATCTTTGTGCTTCATTAGTCCTATCCAAACCATCCTTGAATAGTCGTCAATGAATAATATAAAGTATTCTTCTCCCCGAGGTGACCTTTTCCTAGATGAGCCACATACATCAATATGGACAAGTTCAAGTGGCCTGCTAGCTAATCCTTCCTTCTCAGGGAAGTTAGTTCTGGTTTGCTTACCAAACTGACATGATTTGCATATTGTATTGTCTAGAATTCTGATGTCTAGAAGACCATGAACTGCCTGATATTTGCAATCTTTTCTTATTTGCGAGAAGCTTAGATGCCCCAATCTCCGGTGCCATAGCCAGTGTTCATCATTCTTGCTTAGATAGCATTGATGTTGTCCTTCTTTGAATATGTATAAATTATTTGGAGTTCTTATGCCTTTGATCACTATTTTTCCTATATCAAGATCATGAACACTACACCCATTTGGTCGAAATATTACCTTAGTTCCTTGATCGCACATCTGACTGACACTTAATAAATTATGCTTTAAGCCATCAACATACATAAAATTTCTAGCTTTGACCTTTTCTTTCAACTGAACAGAACCTTTACCTTTTATGAGTGTAGGGGTGTCATTTCCAAATGAAACCTTCTTCTCCTTCTCTAAGGCACTATATGGCTGAAGTTTTTCCTTATCACCCGTCATATGTTTCGAACATCCACTGTCGATGTACCATTGATTTTCCTGTCCTTCTGCATATAAAGCTATCCCACATCTTTCTGGTTGTGTTTCTTTCATTCTCCATGATTTGGCACTTGAGGCTTGTTCCTTCTGAGTTGTCCGCTGAAACCTACTCCTGCATTCAGAATCTTTGTGACCGAAGTTGTTACAAATAGAACATTCTATTTCATTCTCAAGGGTAGAAAAGTTATTGTAGGTCCTTTGTATGATCCTAGTCATACTTCTTTGCTTTTGAGCTTGTCTAGTCATGATCGTCTTACAGGCAACACATTGAGCTGCTTTGTGACCAAAGTTATGACAAGAGAAACATTAGCCATTGAAGAAACTCCTGCGATTATCAAATCTACCTACCAAGTGATTGTAGTTTCTATAGACATCCATTCTTGAGGCAAATTGAGACGGTTTTACCTGTGGCTGGTTGTAGCTTCTATTCATCCTTAACATAGATTGCCCCCGATTTACCTGGTAGTCTTTGTTCATTCTTGAGGTAAATTGTCCCTGATTTACCTGGTGATCTCCATTGGGCCTTTGCTCACTTCTCCTTGCTGCATCAAGATAACTTTTGGAGGTGGATGGTTTTTGCGTTGGAGTTGCTTCTTCATTATATCCCAGACTTGTATTGATTAGTGGTGAATGCTGCACTTTGATAATCTCATCTAAAATTTCAGATCCTTTAACAAATCTAAGATTAAAAGCTTTAGTTTTCTCAATCTCTTTTCTAAGTCCCACAATTTCACATTCTAACTTTTCATGATGTTTTTCCCTTTCAGCCAGTTGGAATTGCAGAGTATCAATAATCATATTTTTCTCTTCTAAACAAATTTTGAGTTTAGAAATCTCTTCATAAAGACCTTCTTCATCTATAGCATTCATGAAATCATCATCTTCAAAATCCATTAAAAGCCTACAATTATTACCTTGTTCATCTTCATCACTATTTGAAAAACCATCACTACCTTCATGAGTGTAATAGCTATTTTTATTTACATTCTGTTTCTTGTTCCATCTAACAGGTTCCTTACCTTTGTCAAGCTTATCTTTATGAGGGCACCTGGCAGCATAGTGACCGACTCTTCCACAAGCAAAACATTTGAAAGGTAACTTACCTCTGAATCTTCCAACACCCTGTTGAAGGTTCTTGACAAAATTTGATTCTTCCTCTTCTTCTGACATATGTCCTGATTCATAGGAATCTCCTTTTCCTGAGGCCTTAAAGGCGGCTTCTCTTTTGTCCGATGGTCCCCCTTTCCTCATTTCATAAGCAGTTAGAATTCTGTGTAGTTGTGACATGGTAATTTTCTATAGACTCTCCTTTTCTTCTATTGCAGAAACTTTTGATTCAAACTTAGAAGACAAAGATCTTAGAACCTTTTCAACCACAACAGCCTCTTTTATTTCTTCACCCAAATTTTTCATACAATTAACAATCTCATCTCTACATAGGAAATGGTTAGCCACACTTTCATCATTGTACATTCTGAGATTTTCATACTGAATTCTGAGGGTTTGAAGTTTTGCTCGTTTTACCTGTTCATCTCCTTCATAGCTCAGAACGATCTTGTCCCATATTTCTTTTTGCAGTTTTATACTGCATAACCTTGATGAATTCTAATTGAGATAGACATCCTAATAGAGTATTGAAAGCCTTTGCATTTGTTTCAAACTGCTTCTTCTCAGCCGGATCTTTGGGAGTTGCTGATGGAAAAGTGTACCCTGTATCTATGATATCCCAGACTTCTATACCAAGAGATTGAAGATAGACATAGACTCTTACCTTCCAATAGACAAAATTGGTCCCATCAAAAATTGGTGGCCTGATCGATGCTTCTCTCTCGTAGTTGATCATGATGATAGATCTTCCTTCAAGCGATCAAGCTTCTTCTGAAGGACCTGCTCTGATACCAATTGTTGGAAATAATACTGAGAGGGGGGGTGAATCAATATTATCAAATCTTTTTCAATAAACACTTGCAGATCTGACTAATGAAACTTGCATATACCTTCCATATTTTAATGTAATTTATTCTTTAGATGTTAACCATTAATCTGTATGTCAGAACCATATAATAATGATCAGGAACAAGAAACATAAACAGTCACACCAAAGAACACCAAATATAAGGTGGAAACCCAATGTGGGTGAAAACCACCTGCTGCAATATGTCTCTATCTTCTTTCAATTAGAAACTTCTTTTTACAATGATTTTGTACTAGTGCAGTCCTTTACCAGTACGTAGGTTGCAACCTGTAGAGAGCTATAATCCTCTCTCGTTTTCTAGCTTCTCCTGTAAGGGAGCTACAATCCTCTTAGCTCTTGTACTAGATAAGATACTAGTACATAGGTGTTGACCTACAGAAGGCTACTACCTTCTCTTTCCTTCCAGGGACCCACATTTCATCAATTTTCAAACTCGATCCAAGGAATCATCAAGTATATGTGCATCAATCAATTAACCAATAACTTCTCAGAATGTTGTAATTAGACAAACAGTACCAGTAACCAGACACCAAGTCTATACCTCGCACACTGCAACAATAGACAAAATCAGTTAAAATATACTTCAAGAAAAGTCTGCAACTTCACCAGTAGTACCCTGCGGATGTCTACACTTTCTCTATCTGTGGCCTAAGCAGCTTCGCTCTTGCACTATCTGTGACCTACGCAGCTTCGCACCCACACTGTCTGTGCTCTGCGCACCTCCGCACCTGCTCCTTCTCTGGTGTTTCACACCTCTGGATATAGACAATTTATCAGTCCTCAAATATACCCTAGACTGTAAGATTCACAGATTTTTTCAAGTGCCAAAGAGATCTCGACCCATCAGTAGATCTGACTTATAATGCTCCAGTTTCTTCTTGATTCAGGTTCAACTATAACTCACCAACCGATTATCAGAATTTCAGATATTACTATTCTTAAGATATTCAACACACTTATCCTTAGCCAACTGATCTCCTTTCCCTTTTTATAGCCAAGGCCTTACTCAAACCATGAATCAAAAGCATTGAGAAACAATACTATGGATCCAAAACCTAGGTTCAATATTTTAGATGCAAAACCACAGACCAAAACCATAGGATCAAAGATGTCGGACTAAATACCATGGACCAAACATAAGATGCACGATTTTCTCTGCATGAAAGTCTGTGCATTTTAGGTTCACACCTTTTGTGTGAAAGACTTGCGAACATGTCTGCACCTTTTCAACGATCCTCCTGCGCAACCTGTCGATGACCACATCTTCTTATTCGTGCACCTGCGGAACCAGAAAAATAACATTGCTGCACTTATAATTTATCATCTGAGATGACTGGGTTGCCATCAAGTACAACATATGTATCATAATGCCAATAGCAATAGAATAAGGCATCACAGTGGATGAGGTACCTGAGTCTACCAAGAAATTTTGTACGTTCATGTTGAAGATTTCGAATGTGATAAGGAAAGGGGGAGTCATGGATTTAGATTTCCTTCCTATCTTGGCTGCACTGACATCTTGGGGGTTTCGATTCATTTTGATAGGGTGGCTTCCATGGCTGCTGGCTTTTGGGTTGTACTGGGAGTACTAATAGGTCTAGAGATTGACTTCTAGGTTTCGCTGCTTGGGATGGTGGGGGTTTTGCAGTTCCGCTCATTCATAGCTTTTAAGAGAAAATCTCTTTGTTGCATTAATTTCAGTAGATCAAAGTATGTGATATTAGCCCTAGATTTCTTAAGATCATCCATGATATTGTAATCAATGTTATAAATAGGATAGGGTAGAGTAAACATACTGGTTTTTCCATTCTTAGGTGGGAGTTTACCATTTTGAGTCACCTTCGTTGCAGTGGGAGATGCATTTTCTTTCTCTGGATGGTTTGCCACTGGTGTATTCTTGGACTGACCACTAGGTCTACCCTCCTCAATAGGAACTTTGGGAGTGGGTGCCTTCACAAGGCGGACATTTTTCTTGGTTTGATCTATAGGCTTCATCACACATGGAAGTGGCCCCTTGCTTTGTGTGTGGATTTCATTAGTGTGGATCTCTGCCACACTGTCTCCTTGGTCATCATCATTTTCATTTGTATAGAAATCCCAAAGTACATTGATTTGAGATTCTTATTCCAGGGGCTCTTCTACCTGGTATTCTTCCTCATCTTCTTGTTCTCGCTCTAGCTCCACTATAGGTTCTTCTTGGTTAAGGAGTGATCCGATAAGAGCCAACTCTTTTGTATTTAAATTCCCTTCATTGGGTGGAGCAGGCAATGCAAGTGGACCATGACCACCTTCTTCCTTCTTATGATAGAAAGGTTCGAAAGGTTTTCTGTTGTTATACTCTCCTCCACTCCCGCTTGTACTCTCTCCAGGATTCCTTTTCATATCGATGACTGTATTTGCCAACTTCTTAATGATTTGATGCAAACCTTCTACATTTGTGGTATCCTTTTCTTTGGTTTCAGCCCCTTTTTATCACTCCCATTAGTCTTCTTAGATGCTTGAGAGGCTTTCTTTTCTTTGGTTGTATGATGACATGTTGTGAGACTAAGCATTTCATTCTCGACTTTTACTGCTTCATCAATAGCACCCTGTAAAGTTTGTGCATTACTCCTTTTGACCCACATCGCAATAGGGACAAGGAGAGCAATGTTGTAGAATTCAAGGAGCAACTCCTCAGTAGGTCTAGCGGTGGCCAGGATTCTGTTGAACAAGGTGTTGAACCGGATGTTAAAATCCTTAACCTTTTCTTTGGTTTCCATTTTCAAATGGGATATTTCTAAAACTAAGGTTGTAGGGGTTTTTTCATTGCCATACTTGTCTAAAAGGGCCTATTGAAAGGCAACACACGAGGTGGTCAATCTGATTCTTAAGCTAAAGTACCATGTGGAAGCTACACCAATCAAGGTAAAAGGGAATAGGCGACATACTATATCTTCATCGGCTACCCCCAACATGCACACAGCCAAGAAGAAAGAATGAATATGGTTATAAGCAGTGTCTTCCTTCCTAGGGTTGAATTTAGGCAGTACTCTTTCTGTATTCTTGGGTAAGGGATGCTGCTACCCAGGTACCACTATGGCGTCTTGAGCGAGCCAGGGAGGAAGTGCTCCCGGAGGAGGTGGGAGTTGGTTTCCACCCAGAAGAGGAATGTTAGCCATATTGTGGATAAGGATGTTTTGGTTGAGGGTTTCTTCGTTAGGATTTTCCAAATCAGGCCAAGGATTACCTTCAAAAGGGGAATCCTCAGGAATTTCTTCCCAAGGAGAGTCAATACTCTGCAAAGAATTAAGCACAATATCTTCAAGAGAAGGGGCTTCAGATGTCTCT
This sequence comes from Pinus taeda, assembly GCA_000404065.3. Classification (NCBI taxonomy): domain Eukaryota; kingdom Viridiplantae; phylum Streptophyta; class Pinopsida; order Pinales; family Pinaceae; genus Pinus; species Pinus taeda. The sequence goes on along the minus strand of APFE030522229.1, from coordinate 181,752 downwards.
TCGTTTATGTGATAGACCCTGGGCTTTCTTTTTGTTGTCGAAGGTAAAGACTGAAAGATAGGGAGTTGTGATAGGGAACAAGTGTAAGCCCGAGTAAGTCTTCTGACTAGTTGTTCCTGAGTGACAGGATACTCCCACAATGTCTCTTCTTCGAAATGAGATTTTTCTAAATGAGAGGAAGGGTATTTTCAACCTTCACAATCCATGCATTAATCTTTTTGAATCCATGCGTGGCACTTATAGATGAAATCTTGAAAAGTTGTGGATAGCAGTTTAGGCCCTTGTTCTAGCACCAATTTGTTGACATGGCGAATTTTCGCTATACCAACAAGGGGAACTAACCCAATCATAGACCCCAATTAGGCCTGTTTTCGTTTGGAATGGCTAGTTCCAATGGGTTTTAAGGGACCTCATGAATTGTAATAGGTGGTGAAAGATTGCTTCTAGGAAGAATACTTCAATTAAATCAACATAATAAAACAGCTAACATTATGTATTAAATCTTATCTACACTATTTCTAACTACTCTAATCTAGTCCTAATTATCCTAATCTATACTGCAAGAGAAAAAACATAAGGAGGTTAAACATCATATATAAATCCCAAGTCCAAATGAATAAATTACTAGTTCACATAAGAACAAGGTTGTATTAAATCCTAATCACAACGCAATTACTTATACAGGAATATACATTCCTTTACATACAAATAACACTTGCAATTGATGTTTAAGAAAGTTTGGAATCAGCAACCTTTCATGACTTATCAATTCTATTGAATTACATTCAAATAACTAGGAGCAACCATGAACTGGTGGTTAACAATATGCATAAAGCAAATCACATTTGTCTTTATACCAGAAACAACACACTGATTCTAAACATATCAGATAAAAGGGAAATAGATTTGAAACAACAGGCTCCTTCTTGAATCAAATTGTCCTCTTTATTCACAATAAATCAAAGTTGTTTTTCTCCAAACAAAAAGTCCTTCTCTCTTATCTGGAGGTAATACTTATGCAGCCCTGAATGACCCTCGATCTTCCATGACCTTTCATTTCCCCTCTTTTCATTACATAGATCAGCGTATACAGATGAGAACAGTCAGTGAAACTACTTACACGCTGAGGTTACCTTTGGTGGAGCGTTCTACTTCCTGGGGGAATGGATGGATGCCTTTGGAACAGAGAAGGACTACATATCATTTCTTTGCACCTGTGTGGAGTGGCTTCATTATTTGTCATTTCCTGAAGGAAACTGAAGATGCTACGCTCATCATCCCACATCTGGCATGGCTTTTGATGTATCTGGTAGTGATGACATCTTGATGGAATGACACTGTCAGGAGTGCTTCTACTGAACTGAGGGAGTGCTTTCATTATGCACTATGGCAGCCCGTATTCCCTTTTTCAGAGTGTGTTTTGCAGTATTGACACTAGTGGTGCAGAGGTGTCATTGTGATATAATTTACCTTTATTTGTTACCTGGTTTGTTTGAATTTTCCTGTAGAGATAATTCACATCAGCTATGATTAGGAAAATATGATAAAATGCTTAGAAAACACAAATCATACCTTCAAGAAGTGCTTATAACATCAAAAGGAACAATTGTGAAAGAATTGCCCCTTGGTTTTTAACCCCATGCATTGATTAAGTCCCGCAACCGAAATTCCACTTTACACTAAAAATCATTACATAACAACAGATTGGGTGGTATTTCGAAAAAGGTCTGAGTGGTAACCAGTATTGCAAGGAAGGCCCCGATTCCATTCTTCAAGTGACACATAGCAGCTAGGAGGAAAGAGAATATCACTTTTCAGGCCGGTATTCCTCTAGAAACTCATTCACCCGAAATTTGTGTGGATCGTTGGATCCACGAGGTTAGATCAATGGTGGAGGGGCTTAACATAGGAAAACAAAAAAAACTTCCATGGTCAGGCCGTACAATCAGACTCGAAATATCATAGGTGGGAACCTATATCCTATCGGGTCTGCCATATGGGTTTTTTGTTAAAAATCGCGCTCACATCGTTTTATCGAATACATAGGAATATACGTGAAAACCCACAGCCGGGCCGTATACCCGAACTTCAAAATTTATGTACAGGAGCCTATAATCTATTGGGTCCACTATATCGCATCACATTGTGCCATGTTTTTGGGCTTAAAGCTATGCCGATTGCGCCTTTTGATTGGCTGGACCTGACATACATATATGTCGTGGTTCATAATCCTTTCGGGTCTGTCGCATAAGACTCCTCCTTTGAGAATCCCCAACCCCAACATATTATCAAACAACACAGGATAACATAAGAAAACTCGAGTCTGGCCATTGGGCCGGACTTGAAAATTTATATGCCCGACTCTATAATCATCAGCAGGTCCAGGTGATTACAGTGTGCCATATATATAGACCCCGAACCCTACCGATAATGATAAGCGATGGGTCCCAGACCCAATATAGATATATATATTATATTATATATATATATATATATATATATATATATATATATATATATATATATATTATATATAATTATATATATATATATATATATATATATATTATATATATATATATAATATATAATATATATTATATATTGTGCTTAATAAAACCATTGGGTCCGATAAATAGTTATATGTAAGATTTGGGCCTGGCCAACAGTGATATGTGATATAGCTCTGGACTTGATATATATAGAATACGATTAATAATGTCATCGGGTTCGAAGGATAGTGGTGCGCCATATATATATAAACCCGGGGACCCCGTCGATTGCAATGTGTGATATGGCTTCCGAACCTGAAATATATGAATTTGGGTTAATACTGCAGTCGAGTCTGGAAGGTAACGGTGAACACTAAGTCTTAGTGTTGATTGCGATAGGTAGAAAAGGGGATTTATGCATGTTTTTGAGAATTTCCACTATAAAGAGCTATGACGGGAATAATGATGCGATGGAAGGTTTTGTGGGTTAAATAAATCCTGATGAGGTTATGAATGAAGGGCTTAAACAAGGTTATATGCAAGGGATTTATTAAGGGGGCTTTAACCATTTGTGAATTGAAGATTTGACTCTCCAGAGAGCTAAACCCCTCGGGTAAAATAGATCATTCGGAGAGATGAAAGATTAACTTCTAGGGGACCCATCCAAAATTGTTGCCAAGGCAAGTTTTGATAGGGTGCTGGTTGTGGCCACAATAGAGTCTCCCATGACAGAAACTCTTTTGGCTCCCAATTTCCTAACCAATTGTAACCCTAGAATCAGGGCTTCATATTCAGCCATGTTATTGTTACATTTGAAGTTCAATCTGAGAGCATGTCCCTCAGCATGGTTATTTTCCATATTATGGATCCACGCGCTTGCACCAACCCCTAACCCATTTATAGACCCATCAAAGTTTAAATTACAAACTGACTCCTGGAATATGTTCTCACTGTCAGTTGTTCTATACTTAGGGTCTTTGACTGTAATTTCCTTTTTATTAGTTTTTGCACTGTATAAGATGAAGGAGTCCATATCTGAGTGCATAGAGTATATGGGAAAGTTTTGGGGCTTTTCCTCACTACTAACCATGTACTTCATCAAGTTCTCCCTATATAATTTTCCTGGTTGGCCAAAAACATATATGGTGGCATAAGACATATCCAACTGCAAAGATCCCTGTAGTTTTTCTCCCCATGAGCAAGATAGTAGAATTCCATATTTTAGTGGGATAACTGCAACTACAATTTCCATTAGAATGCTCTTTGCAGGGCACTGGACAAGAGTCACACATAAGTCTTTGATTAAACCAAGGCATTTAACCTGGCTGGAGTCAAAAGAAAATAAATCCTTATAAGGCCTGATTATGTCTAGGTTCAATATTTCCATTATTTCTTTTGGCATGAGATTGTCGAATGCTCTTGAGTCCAACATAGCGTTATGCAAAATTTTATCATGAATATTTAGGCTAATGTAAAAAGGAGGAACTCCCCCTTGTTGATGAATTCCATTGGCCTCGGGGCCAAACAACAATTCAAGCTAGTCATTGTTCAAATTAACAGAATCCTCTCCCTCTCCTATGTTCAATGTCTCAGTTATCTGTAACCTATAAGATTCATTCTTTACCAGTTCAGTCAACGGAACTGATATCTTTAGTTTAGCTATTTCATTTTTAATATTAAAAGGGGTTGAGGTTTGTTTGTTTGATTCAGATCTTCCTTAATGGGTGTAGTTTGAGCATCTTTATCTTGTTTCTCAGTGGTAGGCATTTCATTCTATGTTTATACTATTTTTCCTTGATTTCCTTTATTTTGACTGTTTTCAATAATTAGCTCTGTTTGGGTTTCATTGGAGGTTATATCAACAATCCTAGGGGTTGAAGTTTCAAGTGTTCCCCTAGGGAGAATTTGCAATACCTTTTTAATTGGAGCTTCTTCTATTATCGTAGTCTGAGTTTGGATGGATATTTTAATGAGAGTTTCATTATTCTTCGTACTTCTCAAGCCATATTTTTTATGTACCTCATATATAGTTGATTCATATCCTTGCTTAAAATCAAAAGATTCACCAGATTCTAACTGTAACTGTTGAAGCATATATAACTCATGTTCTTCTTGAGTAAGAAAAATAGTGTCTTCCTCTATGGCTTCCAGTAAGTTAATCTGGGTGTCATCCTCTGCTTCTTGGCTTTGTGATTCCTCAACATAGTTTTCTTGGTAGGGTGGCCTAATCTATTGTTCTAGTGTAGGATTTTTGCAGTATTAGGATTCTTCCTAAAATTTGGGTTTCTTATTGGGGGTTGTTGTTGTTGATTATCCCATTGATTTTTTCTATCCATGATATCTAACTTATCGATAATTCTTTCTGAACTTTTAGCTAAAACATTTACTTTTCCATTTGAAGTTGAAGCTTCTTCTTTAAATACAACTTTCTTTTCATTCCTCATTCGTGCTTTCTTAGTTAACAGGTTGGCTTCTACACTGACAATATTAGTCTGCATTTGTTCAAGTGTTTTAGGGTTTCTCTCCCTTAGCTGGTATGACATATCAGCATCAAAACCATTAGGGAACTTAATCAATGCTAGGTCAGGTGGAGGCTTAATATTGGTTGGAATTACATTAGAGATATTATTAAACCTAGTGCAATAGTCCTGAACTGACTCGTTGGGAGCTCTCCTAATATTGTCATATTCAAAAAGTATTTGCAATGAGTTCTTATTTATTTCCCATCTATCAATGAATAACCTTTGAAAATTTGCTAAGTCTGCAATGTGGTTGGCAGGAAAGGCTTTGAACCACTTCTTGACATCACCAGTTAAAGTATGGGCAAACAGTCTCATTTGGACATCTACCTCATCTATTTCATGTAATTCAAAAAAGTTAGACATCTTGTTTACATGATGTTGGGTAGTGTAATGACCAATAGTATCAAATAGGAAAATCTTACTCTGATAATCTGCAAGCATGGCATGAAGTTGGTCAGGTAAAACAAGAGGAGCATATCTGTTTTCCATTGTTGTGATTATGGTTTGACTTGGGAGTAAAGTTGTGGTGGTTGAAGAAGGGCTTGAAACTAATGGAGGCGAACTAGATGATGATGAAGATGATTGATTAATAAGTGATTTAGGTGATTGAATTGTGGTAGATAAAACTGATGAAGTTATGGTAAAGGAAGGTGGATTTATAGTGAGTGATGATTGTGAAGAAATTTGAGATGCAGTAGTAGTAAGGGTAGCTAGCTCTATAGATTTCTGAAGATAAGCATTATCTATATTACTAATCAACGTAGAGGTCAAGGCTTATAACTTGTCAAAATCATCTAAGACAAATTTATCCAAATCTAGATGAATAACCCTTTTTGATTCAATGAGTTGAGTAAACTCAGGGTCTAAAACTGTTTCATGGATATCATTCTCAAATTTGGTTCTAAATAGTGAGAGGTCAAATGACAAATCAAAAGGGACTTCTTCTAAATTTGAAAACTCCTCAGGGAGTGAATTGGCTCTGTCTAGCTAGCTACTACTAGCTTGAGTTTCTGTTGTTTTAGATTGTCTTAAAATCCTCTCTGGTTTATCCACTACAGTTGCAAGTTTTGGATCTGGGTTGGCCCTAGTGTAGTGAATCTCTTTAGGAGCCAAAATTTTAAATTTTTAAAATGTTTTTATGAAATTTTCTGAAACTTACTTCAAGTAATGACCTTAAGCGGCTCAAGATTTGATTGAATATTTCCTTAAAGTTTTTATGAGACCGAGGATTGAAGTCCTCAGTATGGTCACCATAAATGTTATCACTCTGATAATTCCTTTGAAGTAATAAGAAGGAAAAACCAAAGGTAACCACTATCCGCTTTTGCAGATCAGGACCTAGCCTTCCTGATGCTCAAAGAGGGCTCTCTCTTTAAAAATTAACTTTGTTTTAGTTAAGAAGTTTTAGGCTAGCTATGATTGTTCAAGGGGTTTTGATTTGTATTTGAAATTGGGTGGTGGGATCTCTTAAATAGATGGATAAATTGATGTCTTTTAGACCATTGGACTATGGATTCAACTGATAAGGAAGCAAGTCTAGATAAACTCACTAAAAAGGATGTTCCAAGGGAAAGGTAGCAGAGTGTATTTCAGAGGTTTGAAACATAGGGGTAAAAGGGTTTCACTCGGGGTGAGAGAGCAGTTAAGGGTTCTCAGACCCAGGTTCTCAGAACTGGATAATGAATGAGGAAGGAAGGGGTAATAGAAATCAAAGGGCAATTAAGAATCCTTTAACTTGGATTATTTATGAAATCAATCTAAACCAAAGAGAAATTAAGAATTCTTTAATTTAAATATCAAAAGAAAAGATTCAAATGCTTAACTGTTAAAACAGAGTGTGATTTAAACAATTTCTGAAATATTATTCCAGTTATAGTATTTAGATTGAAACACATATAAGATTATGAATAACTTTGAGAAAATGACAAAAACACATGAAAATACTTGTCTAAAATTCACTCAACACATGAATCCTTGGAAGAGCCTGATCTTTATTAATCAATCTAGCTTGCTAGCTCATTAACTGATACAATAACATTATGGGTCCTCTTGATAAAAAATTATGTAGAAATGTCTAATAGAATCCACCCTACATACTTCGAATTGTGAAGTATTTATACAAAATTTTATTAATAAATATCTCAAACTAATTTGAGATTTAATCTAGGAAACAAAAATATCTTCTTGCAAGAAGATAGACAAATCTATTGAACTGCTTCATGTTGTCCCTTTTATTTTGGTACGACTGGATTTTATGGTTTTATTTTTAGCCCATTACACTGCTTTGCTATTTGATATTTCACACTGGAAGCTTCATTTACTTTTGGCTTTCATCTGATACACTTTAACTCTGTTGATCTGTCTTCATCCTTTTACCTGGTTGTTTTACTTTTACTGTACATTAACCTTTTATTGCATATTTCTACAGTAAATCAGTCAATTTCTCCCATGTTTCAGCATCAGGTAATTGGATTTTTAGCATCCTCCTATATATTTCATTTGCCTCGATGTATTCAGAAATAGTAGGCTTATTGATAAACAAGTGTTTTACCTCATGCTGGAGGTAAAACAAGTTTTCAAATGTCTAGTAGAGTACTCTGCCTGTTGTCAATGCCTTGATTGATGATGTATTGACATGTTCTTTTGCTAGCTCACTGATTTTGTTGTTGTAATCCTCCTATGTCATGAGCTTGTCATTTATCAATAAGGGACTGGGTAATCCCTTTTCTCTCAAAATTTGGAACTTAGCCATAAATCTATGAATGGATACCTATATATTTTGACACTTGTCCACCAAGTTTAGCATTAAGCTTCTCTTGGAGAGGACCTTTCTCATGTCCAAAGTTGTTTCTGTTTTTTCCTCTATTTCCAATTCCTAAAGCTCATACTTATTCTTTTTGTTAAGGAACTGGATGATTCTAGTAGCCTCTTCTGCCATTTCTCCTAATTCTTCTTTTACTCTTTGGATGGCCTCTGTAGCCATCTTTATTAAATCTATCTGCTCAAAAATCACCTAAATGGATGGCCAAATATCATTGATAGAGTCAATGATATTGGCCCATAGTAGTTCCTTAGCCTACCCAAGGGGTTCCATAGTGCTAGGTCCTTCTCCATGGCTTTCAATCTCTCACTCTTCCTAACAACTTTTTGTACTTCTTCTTTGTGCATGATTTTGGCAAGCTTGTAATCAATTTCCAAGCTTGTCACATTTTCTTTGAGCTTATTCATCTCTGTTGTCTATATGGACATTTCTTCCATAGATCTAACCAACTTTGCTGCTTCTTAACCTAATGTACCTACTGCTGATGTAGACTCTATGGAAACTAGTGGTGCTATGGCCATAGGAGTTGTGGGAGCCAATGAGGCTACTAATGTGGAAGGAACAGTGGTTGTAACTGCTGGGATGACATTCACTGATGTAGTGCCAAGATCACTTTGCTTCAATTGGATTAAACTGTCCAATTCCTTCTCTATCTCCCTTGACTGATCATTTAATTTGAGGACTGAGTCCACCAACTCTTCATGCCTTGTTTGATTTTCCAATACTTCCTGTGTTTGCGGATGCTACAGTTGAGGCACCTTCAATTGCTTTTTGAGTGCCGCAATGTCATCATTATTTTTCTTGATTAGTTGTTCAATATCTTTGATGTCTTTGGGATCATGTCCCAATTCAATAACTAAGTCTTCCAAAGACTTGATTCTGGTGTCTTTGGCTTGTGAGGAGGTCTTTTCCAACTGATACTGGGATGAAATGTTGTTTAATGAATTTTGCAAATGATATGAAGCTATGGCTTTTCCTGTAAGGGTGGAGTAAATCATTTCTCCAGCCTGTTTGTGAAATTGAATTTGGTCAATGGGATGAATATCCCTTTCCAATACCTCAAAATCAATCTTCTTGAAATCTGTTAATATCTTTGGTTGTTATACAGTTGGCTTTATGAAGGAAATTTGCATTATTCCTTCCTTGATGTCAAAAGCTGACATCAACCTGGTTTGATTGGTAGGTGTAAGCTTGAGATACTATGCATAAGACTGTGCTTTCAGTTTCTCATTTCTCATTTTGATTTCTTTGAACCTGTCCTTAATGTCCTTATCTTTATCAGTAGGCCTACTAAATGAGGAGACTTCTACACTGAGCTGCCTTTCTAACATTTGAGTCTGTGATGCAGATGTCTCCTGTGTTTCTCCAGATGGAGTTGTGCCCTTGCTCATATCTAACTCAGTAATAGTTATTTCTATTGAACTTTCTGTGTCTTCATGTTCTGAAACATGATTGGTCCTTAGCCTTTTACTCTGGTTGGCTTCATACTGTACATTGGATGTGTCCATGCTTGAACTGGAGGCTTCCTCTCTATTCCTTTTGGGATTCCTTTCCTCATACTGAGGAGGTTGCAAAATACTATGGGTACTCATGGTTCCTTTGTGCTCTGGTACCTGCAGGAATGAGCTTTCATCAAGCTATCTCTCTAGATCAAACAAGGTATTTTCAACATCTACCTTTGTACTATCCCTGTCTGTGAGAGTGTTTTCCAACCACTCATATTGGTTGGCATATCTTTCTATCTCTAGTATGGGGCGATGAAGGTAAGGTCCCAATTTGACCTTCGGTCTTAGTTTGGTAATAAACCCTTGGGGGTCATACCTCCACATGAAACTACTCTAAAACTTCATTTGTTGCAAAATTTGATTTGCTTCTTGCCCTGCTTCTCTAGAATTGTAAGTGAAAGGGCCTAACTGATTTTTGACCTTGAACTGAGTTCCTTTCTTGGCTTAGACAAAGTTGACTTCATCAGATTTCATTATCTGCCCATAATAATCTAGAGTGAATAACCTCATGGGGAGGTATCTGGGCAGTTTGTATGGGGAGAGCTAGCAACCATAGATTCTTATTTCGGTGTGATTTTGGTAAAGGTACCAATATCCCACCTTACCTTTTTTGGAAAATTGGAGGACTCTTTTGATTTCTTGGCTTATTCTAGGTGGAGGATTTCCTGTCAGCATGGTCATGACTAGATGGACAAAAGAATCAATGACGTCTGTATAAGTGTATGGTGATGAATACTTGTGGAATAATGGTTTCTAAAATATGACAAACCTGGGTTGGCCTCTAGTATCCAACTTTTGGATGGTGAAGGGAAATCTGTTTAACTGATAATAAAAAAACATGTGGTATATTACAGATGAGTACTTGAATACTTTTTCATTGTGCATCCTAGTAAATTGTTCATGCATTCTTTCAGCTATGAACTGGGCATAATTGTACAAAGTAGAAGGAGGCTTTCTTGGGGTGAAAATGGACATGAAGGCTAGGATGAGCTCATCAACAAATTCATCTATGGTACAACTCAAAATACATGATATCATTGTCATAATATGCTTGCCCCTTTCAGAGAAAATGGCAGAAACATATGGAGGGGAATCTTTAGGAATGTGCCGCTCTTCTACAATGAAAGTTTGAATATTTGAGCCGGTTTCGATGGACTCAATTTGGTGTACAGGTCTAACAAATCCCCAATGGAGAGTGCGGTCAAGTTTGGACCTGGTTGGACTTGCAACATCTCATTGATTGATTCAGCTGTAATTGTGAAAAAGACTTTTTGGTCTGGGGACATTATAGCTCTCTGGCTGGGAATGTAACATTCATGGCACATATGGACAATCTCAGGAAAAATATTTATTTGTGGAAACTGGTATTTGGGAAAATTGGAGTCCCAAAGGCCAATGTCATCAGAATGGTTTAGATATCTGTCTTTACTCAAACAATGAATTTTGAGAAGGACTTCATATGCTCTTGTATCTCTGATTTGAAAATCCCTATCTGCCAGGGGCAGGTGGTCAAGGTCCAAATGGGGAGTTGTGATAGGTCTGAAATCCATGGTGACAGGGGCAGCCATCATTCAGTTCTTATGGATTTCAAATTGGCAATACAAGTTTATTTAGAGGTTTTGAAGGAAACCGGAAGCTTTCAGAAGGGTTTGGGCACACAATTTATTTTTTTAAGTAATTTTAATTAATTATACTTAATTAAAACACTTTAAAGACTAAACGTTTTCAAATTTGAAAGGGTGTCTGGTAATTTGTTTTCAAATACCTGAAATTTGGGTGAATTGACTTGAAATTCGGTGTTCTCAGCAACTGCAGAAGTTCAAATAGCTCTGGTACATATTGAGAGGTTGATTAGGGTCTTTGCAACTTCTTAAGGAGTGGAATTTGAGGCCAATTGGTGAATTTAGCATTTGTAGGTGTCGCAATGGTTTGCAGAGGTTTACGGAGAAAATGAGTGAAAAAAGACAAAATATGACTTCTCAGCCTTTTTATTGAGCAACAATCACTTTTTGGTAGGTAATTACAAATGAACAGTGGGTAGTTTTTCGGGTTGAGCAGGGAGGTGGTTTCCCAAGCCATCGCATCGCTTTCATGGAGGGAGTGGTATTTTGGAGGCGTCACCCGATCTATGCCAGCACTTGACACATATCAGATGGGGGGTCGGGCAAAACCACTTTATCGAGTGGTTAAAGGTCGGCCATCGGGTGAACCTGATATGGCTACAGACCATTAGATGTGGGCATTGATGATCGGATGAAAGTCAGGCGACAGATGTGCTCGGGTGAAATGGGCAGAGGTTTCGGGGGGCCCAGGTCTTTAATCCTTGGCAATTTGGGATTAAATGGGAGTTAATCTTGGGATTAAATGATCGGGAGGGGCTTAATGATGGGATTAGTTTAACTTTACTGAGAAGTGGTGAATTAAGTGGGTTTTGTCAGGAATATGGAGAAAAGTATAATTTATAGCTAAACTAAGGGTTGGGGTATTATATAGGGGATTTAATTAAATACGGGAAAAGGTATATTGGGAACTATAGTATTATGTTAAAATATTAATATGAAATGAAATGAGGGGAGTGAACATACCCCTAAGCATAAATGTAATATTTGTGCATTTTATTCACATACACTTCATACTTAGGATAAAATATTTTTGTGGGTATTTTGAATGAAATGGAATTCAACATGGGGTTGTTTACTTTTCATAGGCAAATGAAGTTTAACATTAGGAAAATGGTTTTTATTAGGGTAATGAAAGGAAATGAATTTTATGATGGGAATTATAACACTTGATATTCATAAGTCATTAATCTGAGGGTTCGATCCCACCAAAAGTCAGATAAATGCTCTAAGCCTTTATGACTTGAATGATTTTTAGTACTAGATCTTATTTGTGGATGGGGAAAATAGTAAATAAAGGGATGAAATGAATGAGGGGGAGTTAATTAAATCAAGTTGTAAACCATTGTTTTTGCTTTATTAACTGCTTATGCACATTGAAACATATAATTAAGCATGATAACTGTGCTTTTATCCAATCAACTTTATACTTCAGCAACCTTTCTTCTACTTACACATTACTTACCCTAACATTTTTTCTTCATTTTTTTGGGTGCATTTAAGCTAGCAAACCCTTATTATTCATTTTTCTTTTGAAAAGCAAACTATCTAATTCTAAACTTATATCATCCAAGGGCTCAAATTAAACTGATGAGCTCATTTTATTTTCTCTACCTATCTAATGATCTGCCAAGATTAAACTGTTTGGTCAAATTTTATTCTCTAACTATAAACATAAAATTCAAAGCATGAAATAGTCAAGATTAAGCAGTTTGACTACCATGGGTTGTGGCATGTATGATCAGCTGCACACAACCATTATTTAAGACAGTAAAGTAGTAAAATAGTAGTGGCATTTAGACTTGCATACTTTCATGATTTGTTCTTGTTTTTGGGGTTCATATATTTTCATTTTTTTATCTTTTCTTATTCTTTTTGTCCTTTGATATTTCTTTTAGGACATACCCTCTTTACATTTTTTAATTTTTAATATGGAAAACATTTGCAGAAAGAAATGGTATGTACAATATTACAAGGCTTAAACTTAGCCAATTCAAACTTATGAATCCTATCACTATAGGACTCTAACAGCAGGGGGTTTGAGGGGGTCGATAGCTCCCTTCTAAGGGGTCCGGTAGCTCCCCTCTAAGGGGTCCAGGGAAGTGCCAGGATTTTTTTTTTTTGAACCCTATATTAGGTGGGCCGACCTACCTATGGTTTTTTGCATGGGTTTTGCACATGGTTTTGAGCATAATGGTTTTCTACCCATGGTATCTTATAGATCTGGTCAAGGGAACTACGATTATGTTCTAATCCAAGGTTAATGGATTGGGGTTTATGGATGCTTCGGCATGTATATATATGTATTATAACATTGAAAGGAATATAATGAAAAATCAATCTGGTAGTCTTGGTTTTTGGATCCAGGGGAAAATCTCTGTGTATTTGTTTTGTGTTTCTTGCCATTGTATATTTTTTGTGTTTTAAGAATTTGTTTGCAGGTAATTTTTGTACAGGGTTAAAACCTACAAGGATCCATACAATGAACCTTGGAATATATTAAGGAGACATATTTTCATATATAGGGTTCCTTTTTCATAATTTGGTTCTTTATAATTTTGGATTTATAGCATATGGAAGTTAGGGTTTGTGAACAGTCAAGAAATAAATTTTAAATAGGCAAGCTTGGTATTTTTTCTGTATAAATTTTTAGAATGAGAAAATATTTATGGATTTTAGGAGACATATAGAAGTACCTCACGTAAAAGTTCTAGAATTATATTTCAAGAATTGGACACATGGCTGTTGGAAATAATATTGGGGGTGGGGGGGGTGTGAATCAGTATTAGAAAATCAACAAATTTTCATTTCCATACTCAGATTCATATAAGCTACTTCAATTAAGGGAACCCGCATGTACACGCAACTGTGTCTAATGCAACTAGCATATATCCAGTAAACTTATGATTTAGTTAATCCATTAAATGTTGATCTTTAAATAGTGCATTAGAACTTCATTAACGATATGAATAGTAAACAGGTGCAGTAAAACAAATTAGAGCATCACACACAAGAAGCACACATGAACACCATGATGTAAGGTGGAAACCCAATGTGGGTGAAAACCACCTGCTGCAATTCGTCTCTATCTTATTTTAATAAGAAACTTCTTTTTACGATATTTCTATACTGGAGCAGTCTTATACCAATACGTAGGCTTCTACCTGCAGAAGGCTACAACCTCCTCTCATTCTCCAGCTTCTCCTGGAAGGGAGCTACAACCCCTTTTGCTTTGTACTAGCCAATACATTTACTAGCACGTAGGTGTTGCCCTATTGAAGGCTCCAACCTTCACTCATTTGCCAGCTGCTACTGGAAGGGAACTACTACCCCTTGGCTCTTGTACTGACCAATATGTTTACTAATATGTAGGCATCGACCTATAGAAGGCTACGATCTTCTTTCTTCCTCCAAAGACCACATTTCATAAATTTTCATACTGGATACTCCTGAAGCACAACATCATAATCTGAAGGCCATGTTTCATCCAATTTTCATACTGAACCCATCAACAACATTGAAGCTCAAAATCAATTACCACTGCGATACAACCAATCATCAATCTATGAATCACCCAACAATGAATCACTGAAACCCTGTCAACAGAAACACAGTCACTAGAGCATAGAGCAAATCACAGAACTCTGCAATAATATTCAGAGCTAGTTGTATCATCAAAAATCATGCATCAGAGTGCATACGCTACTTGGAAGAGCCGAAACAGCATGTATACACAACTTCACTAAAGCGAACTAGCATATATGTCATCAAATACTTACCTATAACTTGACTGCACTTCCCAACTTCAGACATACCCAGATCATTACATACAAAAGGATAAACATGTGTTAGCAACCAGATCCAGTCTATTAGATCACATAAAGATAAGTCATTATGATCCTGATCCATTATTAGATCTCATCCAACAACACTGAAGCTCAACACAATCAACCAATCTGAATATGCAGAATACAAACACCAGTAACAATCACCATAACTCAGAACTCTGCATCAATAACCAGAACCACTTGTAACTTCAAATATCATAGTTCATATGGTATACGCTACTTAGATGTATCTAACTTGCGTATATATGCACTTTTATCACAGTCAACCAGCATATACATCTGTAAATATTCTTTCATAATTTGCAGCTATTCCAGACTTGAGTTATACCCAGGTCATAGTATTTAAAGAACTTTACATGTGTCAATATATAGATCAAGAATAAGCATGATCAAACCATAGAGAGATGATTCTTTCCAAGCCATAAGATCCTAATTGATCATTAGACCTTTTCCTCCATCAACCGCTGAGATTCCTCCTTGGCTTAGATCAAGAAAAGCATCATAAACCCATAACCTACATACTGGATCTCACACTTCATCAAATATTCAATACTTTCTCAGTGCCTTTGCTTAATGATCTTCTCCTCCTTTTATAGTCTTAGGCCTTACTCAATACCATGGTCCAAAACCACTTAGAACCAGTACCTTGGTCTAAATACCTTGGGTCAATACCTCGGACCAAATACCATGGACCGATACCAAAATACCATGGTTCAAATACCATGGACCCAAAAACTTAGTTTCGACATGTACCCACTTTTTTGTGTGTGAAAGTGCATGTATATGCATACGCGTCTTCTGCTCAATGATCCTACGTATATACGCAGCTTGGTCAAGGTAAACTTGCGTATAACTCTTTTTCTTTCATTCTGTGAGCCTGAACTGTGCTTCAATACTATGAACCTATAGTACTTTGATCTTCATCATCAATGACAACACCTGTATCATAATGTTAACTTGTTGTACTGTGAACTATCATTTCCTTTGAACTACCCTGCATCACATCTGTTAACACAACTACCATGTATTAATGTCACGTCTGATATCTCTTTTGAAGATTCATCTAGTTACCATGTATAAGTGAGTTTTTCTGCTACAAGAGGGCTGCCATCAAGTACAACACATTCATCATAATGCCAAAAATCTCCCCCTTTGGACTTGATGGCAACAACAACACCAAGTCACTCTCCCCCTTTGACATCAAGGGAAAAGGGCGGACCAAGATGTTCTCTCCCTTGATATACATTCTGTTGTCCATACTCCCTCTGAGTAAATGTTGAAATCTCTGATTGAGCTCCCCCTTTGTACATGTCAGGATGTACCAATCCATCCATGCTCCCCCTAAGCACATGCCAAGTTTGCAAAAATATTTTTCAAGAGAATAACATGACTCTACAACTCAACCAAGTGAGTATGACCTTCCTATCACCAATGACTCATACATACATCAATCAAGTGGGGATACACTTGACTCATCCACCCAACCAAGTGGGGATATACCAATAGCTTATACATGATAAAACAAGAACATTACATCATCCATCCCAGGCATAGTGGGAGTATAAATTACATCATATGACCAAAAGAGATTCAACACATGATTACATCATGGATCTTGATATGACCTTTACATTGAATGATATACATGACATTTATAACAGAGACCAATTACCTAAACAAAACCATGATAATCATCAGCAACTATCATACACAATGTATGATCTATTCCATAAGCATCTGTCAATAGCATCCATACCAGCAACTTGTATATGTCATTAGTGTAGATACCATCAACCTGTGACAAGGTATGTCTGCATCAATTCATCCTCTTGATCTTAAGCATTGTCATAACCTTCCATGAATCACTTCTGAATATGTCATACAAAATCATTCACATTATATCATATGTGAAAAACATCATAGTCATCACATCATCATCAAGATTTGCATGATCTTTTATACCATCCATGTATCATTACTGGGAAACATCCCACATCTGATAAGCATCAATCAACATATGTGAGTATCAACCTATCATTATATAGGTAATTCTTCAAATAGTTATGTCTTCATGTGATCTGCAATCACTCCATTATCTTGGCCAATCAACAATGCAACTTCATGTATCTAGCATATTGTATATATCACTATGTATCTAGCAAACCTTGAGCTCAAGATCTTTTGTCAAGACTTCTTAATAAGAACTATAGGAATCCTGCATCATAACTGTATTATATGATCTTTATGCATATGACAACAGCAACATATGAGTGACTCATCATCAAGTAATGAAGTTGTGTATTCAAGCTTTATACTTCTCCTCATCCTTATGAAGACTACCATGTAAGGAACATATATCCATCATCAAAGAATCAACCACAAATCTGATCTGAACACCAACTATGTAACCCCAGGAATCATATGAGATATTTTCATGGAAAACTCATAACCATATCATAGCGAGATGTATCACTTAGCCATATAAGCATCATCACCAAGGACTTCTAACCATAATGCCAACAATGCATTATTCAAAGCATAAGCTCCCCCTGAACCTGTGCCAACTATTTACTGTCAGATCTGATCATGCATATATCAACAAGAAGTATCAAGGCATCATCATCATCAAGTGAGTATCAAGACATTTCCACACATCATCAGTAGATTATAACCATTATCAAACAGAGCAAATAATGGACTGACTCATATCAGACCCTTTTTCCTGAGCCCGTCCCACTGCTTTTCCTCAAACTAACATATACGCGACTGTGTAGTGACTAACTCGCGTATATACGTGAATCCTCTTCATGAAACTTGCCTATGAGATTTAGATCACTGAAGTTTCATACTTTCAGCTCCCTCTGAGTCTGTTATGTTTGTACATTATGCTGTGCTACATCTTTCTGACTGTACTTCCTTCTCTTCCATATCTTCAAGTGTGATGATGTTTTCTCCTTTTGGTATGGTGCCCGTACTTTGTTCATGCATTCCTTTGCTATATGTCCAAGCTTGTTACATGCATAACATCTCATATGTTTCATATTCCTTCTATACCATTCAATGGCTTTGTGACCAAACATATTGCAAGAAAAACAATATCCCATAAAGTACCTGGAACATGATGATCCTTTTGTGTGATGGTCTTGAACCATTCTTCTTTTGCATCTGGCTGCAACATGTCCAAAATTATGACATACATAACATTCAACATCATTCAATTGAAGAAATGACCGACTATCACTTCCACAGTTAGGAATAAAAGATTTTTTTTGAAGAATTTCTTTCCTTGGTTATTGATGGGATTGACCTCTCATCTCCTTGTTGAGCATTTCAGATTTTGCATTAGAGTCCCTTGTCTTACTTTGTGAACTAGATTCATCTTCAATAGATTCATGAAAACCAAGACAAGTTTTAATAGTAGGAGACCTTTGACTACTAAGAATATCATCCAAGATCTTAATACTATCTTGAAATCGTAAGAGCTTATCCTTTTCTTCTAATTTATCATTTAGAATATTTACCTCAACCTGATGTTGTTCTTCCTTTTCAAGATACTACTTCTTCATGATTCCTTCAGCTTTTCTTCCTTCTTCCAACTGATGCCTTAATTCAAGAACATCATTTTCTTATTTTTCAAGAGCTTGGAGTAGTTCTTTATTCTGCTTATTTAATTCTTCAAGATCTTCTTTTAGCAATAGGATCTTAGCTTCAAGACTTTCACAGTAAATGGATCTTTCTCTGATTTTCTTGATTGTTGTCCTCCTTTCATTTACTTCATTTCTTAATGATGTCACTTCATCTTGTATCTTTTGACATTGATCTTCCTTTTCCTTGAATAGCTTCCTTACTTTGTTTCCTTCCTCTAGTTGAGCCTTTAGTTTGGTAGCTTCTTCTTTGGAGGCACATCCCCTTTTGTCCAATAGATCTTGTTGATCTTTAATTTTGTTCGTAAGCCTTTTAAATTCTATCTCTATTTGATATCTTTCATCCTCACCCATAAGAGCAATTTCAATTGTTTCGCTATCACTTTCATCATCTTCAAGTGGATGGAGAAATGTATCTCTAGAGGATAACAAACTCATACCTGATAGTTCTTTTGCTTGTTCATCTTCATTCTGAGGTGATTCTGAATCTGAAGTGTTGCTTCCATATATTCCCCAATTGATTCTTCCACTGTCATAGTTCCTCTAAGATGTCTTCTTCTTCTGAGGCGCTTTCTTCTTTAGCTTCTTTCCCATTGTTCTACGGATCTCCTTCAAGCGATTAAGCTTCTACCAAAGGACCTGCTCTAATACCAATTGTTGGAAATAATATTGAGAGT
>APFE030522229.1:58191-162604 GCA_000404065.3 Pinus taeda | reverse complement strand
TGAATCAATATTAGAAAATCAACAATTTTTCATTTCCATACTTAGACTCATATACGCTACTTCAGTTAAGGGAACCCGCATGTACACGCAACCGAGTATAATGCAACTAGCGTATATCCAGTAAACTTATGATTCAGTTAATCCATTAAATGTTGATATTTAATTAGTGCATCATAACTTCATTAACCATATGAACAGTAAACAGGTGCAGTAAAACAAAACAGATCATCACACACAAGAAGCACACATGAACACCATGATGTAAGGTGGAAACCCAATGTGGGTGAAAACCACCTGCTGTAATTCGTCTCTATCTTCTTTTAATAAGAAACTTCTTTTTACAATATTTCGGTACTGCAGCAATCTTATACCAGTACACAGGATTCTACTTGCAGAAGGCTACAACCTCCTCTCATTCTCTAGCTTCTCCTAGAAGGGAGCTACAACCCCCTTTGCTTTTTACTAGCTGATCTGTTTACTAGCATGTAGGCGTTGCCCTACTGAACACTCCCACATTCACTCATTTTCCAGCTGCTACTGGAAGGGAACTACTACCCCTTGGCTCTTGTACTGGCCAATATGTTTACCAGTACGTAGGCATCAGCCTACAAAAGGATACGCTCTTCTTTCTTCCTCCAGGGACCACGTTTCATAAATTTTCATACTGGATACTCCTGAAGCACAATACCATAATCTGAAGGCCACATTTCATCCAATTTTCCTACTGGACCCATCAACAACATTGAAGCTCAAAATCAATTACGATTGTGATACAACCAATCGTCAATCTCTAAATCACCCAACACTGAATCACTGAAACCTTGTCAACAGAAACACAATCACCAAAACACAAAGCAGATCACAAAACTCTACAATAATATTCAGAGCCAACTGTATCATCAAAAATCATGCATCAGAGTGCATCGCTACTTGGAAGAGCTGAAACAGCGTGTTACGCAACTTCACTAAAGCGAACCAGTGTATATGTCATCAGATACTTACCTATAACTTGACTGCACTTCCCGACTTCAGACATACCCATATCATTACATACAAAATGATAATACATGTGTTAGCAACCAAATCTAGTCTATTAGATCACATAAAGATAATTCATTATGATCTTGATCCATTATTAGATCTCATCCAACAACACTGAAGCTCAACACAATCAACCAATCTGAATATGTAGAATACAGACACCAGCAAACAGTCACCAAAACTCAGAACTTTGCATCAACAACCAGAACCACCTGTAACTTCAAATATCATAATTCATATGGTATACGCTACTTAGATGTATCTAACCTGTGTATATATGCGCTTTTATCACAGTCAACCAACATATACATCTGTAAATATTCATTCATAATTTGCAGCTATTCCAGACTTGAGTTATACCCAGGTCATAGTATTTATAGAACTTTACATGCGTCAATATACAGATCAAGAATAAGCATGATCAAACCATATAGAGATGATTCTTTCCAAGCCATAAGATCCCGATCCATCATTAGACCTTTTCCTCCATCAACTGTTGAGATTCCTCCTTGGCTCAAATCAAGCAAAGAATCATAAACCCATAACCTGCATACTGGATCTCACACTTCATCAGATATTCAAGACTTTCTCAGTTCCTTTGCCTAACGATCTTCTCCTCCTTTTATAATCTTAGGCCTTACTCAATACCATTGTCCAAAACCTCTTAGAACCAATACCTTGGTCTAAATACCTGGGGTCAATACCTCGGACCAAATAACATGGACCGATACCAAAATACCATGGTCCAAATACCATGGACCCAAAAAAATAGTTTCCGACATGTACACACTTTTTCGTGTGTGAAAGTTCGTGTATACACATACACATCTTCTGCTCAATGATCCTACGTATATACACAGCTTGGTCAAGGTAAACCTGTGTATAACTATTTTTTTTTCATTCTGTGAGCCTGAACTATGATTCAATACTGTTAACCTGTAGTACTTTGATCTTCATCATCAAGGATAGGACCTGTATCATAATGTTAACTTGTTGTACTGTGAACTGTCATTTCCTTTGAACTGCCCTACATCACATCTGTTAACACAACTACCATGTATTAATGTCACATCTGATGTCTCTTGTGAAGATTCATCTAGTCACCATGTATAAGTGAGTTGTTTTTCTACAAGAGGGTTGCCATCAAGTACAACACATTCATCATAATGCCAACAATGGCATGTTATACAAGTTCTCTTGCATGAAGAGGAAAAAAAAATTCAACAAGTTTTGGGAAAGCTACTATAACTTTCACATGGAACATTAGATTCACATATATGGAATTGTAGAAACTACATATTAGAGTTTTAAAAAACAAATTTTTAGGTCTATAAAGCATCAATTTTCAGATATATATCAATAAAGCTTCAACCATTCTAATATTCTCCATATTAAGGTACATAACTTACTAGTGACCTAAATATTCATTAGAATATCCATTTTTGTTGTAATAAAGGAGGGCCATTATTATTTTCAAACATGCCTCCAAATGAAGCTACTATACTAATCAAATCTATTGAAGGTGCATCCTTGACTGATGAAGAACATGAAGACTTAGAATTTTGGTTATCTCAATTAGAGAAGAAAGTTAATAAAATGGATGGTAGTATGTTGAAAATGGTAGATTTCCAAAGTTATCAAGAAAATCTTAAGAGAAAAGTGAAAAATAAGACGAATAAAAGTAAGGAAGGAATAGAAAAGAAGATGAATGAAAATAAGGAATAAATACAAAAATCCATGATTTCCATGGAAAACATTTTCTTGGAGAGGCTTCCTAAAAGGTATGTGGAGATCCAAGGAAATCATGAACATAAGGAGAATCATGTTGTTGAGAATCAATCTCATATGGGAAACACACTATCATAGTTGGAGAGCACAAATTTTGAATTGCAAAACCATAATCATAAATTTTCAATCCAAGATCCACATCATCAAGGCTTCAAGTAAACACCAAGGAACTACTACATTCTGAAGATTGATATGAGGAAATTTGGTGGTTATGATACGATAACATGGATATTTCAAATGGAGAAATACTTTTATATACACCAAGTGGCATCCTTACAAAAGGTAAATATTGAATCTAGTTTCTTAGAACAATACCAACATGTATAGTATCAAAGACTTTGTGAAAGAAAAAAGGATATTATTATATATTGGTCCATTTTTACAGGGGAATTGATAGCACTTTATGGGGATATTAACAACAACACATTCTGTAGTCAGTTGATAAATCTTTGATAGAAAGGTCTAGTTACAGAGCACATTCAATAGTTCAAAAAATTGAGTTTCAGAGTAAATACTATTTCAGAGGATAACTTATTAGACCTATTTATGGGAACTTGTTGTCACTACTACAACACCCTCCAACTTTTTTTCCTAAATCCAAATTTCAGAGCTTACTTTGAACTTTCCTGCTATCACTTCTAGTAGTAAGATTCATTCCATGTGTATTCTCTAAGTTTTCAAGTCCCATTTGGAAGAAAACCAAAGTTTGTCTTTTGGCCCGGGAAGTTTTGCACATTTCATAAGCAGAGTTATGGTTCATTTCAAGGGGTAAATTTGGTGTGTCCCATTTATCATATAGACATGTATCACACTCATTACCAAAGTTTTATGCAGCGTCGTCGCTGTCGCCATAAAGTGTATCTAAAGTGTTGCACTTGGAGGTGGTTGTTGTATTGGTGATGCATTGAGGGTATCATTTTGTTCCTCTGTACTAAGTGATCAATGTTGTGTCAATGATTTCTTTGAGTGTGTGATCATGTTCAAGTTTTATCCTTGTTCACTTTGACCTCACTAATCGTGCATTTAGTCAAATTATGGAAAATTCCTACTCAATCAACTTGACTTCACCCAGTGCCCTGGAACTTCATACTACATAGTGTCAACCCTAAAGCTCAATGCTTGCCTCTTGGAACTATGAAACACACATTTGTCTCCAAGGACTATGCACTATGCGTTCAAGGTGCTCAACCCTGACCCCTTGAGCTCCACAACTTTTCATTTCATCTTCCAGTCAGCCTCCTTCTGCGCACTGCACAGTGTCAAGCCTCAAGCTATCACCCTACATCCTTGAACTATGCAACTGTGCAATCCCTAAGCCTATCTCTCTCTCCTAAATTGCGCATTTTAAAACTTCAAGGTTCTATACTGCCTCACTAAGCTCTTCAACTACGCAGTCATCCTTCCCAAGCCTCCATAGCTGCACACTACATAGCTTCAAGCCTCAGTCTACCACTCCTAATGTCTAGAACTACACACTACGCAATCCACGAGCATGCCTCTCAGTATAGCACCAAGTTCCAGCTCAATCAAATATTTTCATGAAGCATGTTAGACTAGGAGTTTTTTGGACTAATGTCACCTCTTTAAGAGTGTTTTTTTGTTGTAGGTATTATATCTTGTCATGACAAGATGATGATGAATGAGAAGAATAAGGAGACCCTTCTAGAAGACACCTATGCAGTTGCAAAGACAAGAATATCATTGAACAAGAATATGAAGGGACACCATATTGTGATAATAGATGAGGATCAGGATCATAGTGAAGACTCCCTACCTTCAAGCCTTATGGAGGAGGAAGAAGAAAAGCATGTACCATCTTTCAAAAAGGTACACAGATAGCAATAGAAAGAATGGCTTGACATTGCCACATCATCAGTAAGTCTATGTCATCAATGTTATGATATCTATTTTCAAGGTGTTATATGAGTCATCATTTTCCACATAATTTATGGATATGATTATGTAATTTTAAATATATGAGAAATGTAATGTAAAGTGGAATTCCAAGAGTCACCTATAGAATGTGAAAAATAATGGAGTCAAAAGGTCATATAGAAGTCAAAGAGTCATGAGCGTAGTCCAAGAGTCACAAGGGAGGTGAAGAGTCACCCCATTTGTTATATATACACCCTCATATCTCAACCAAAGGAATTTTCACCTTCGATTCTCCTAGTATGCATTAGAGAGGAAGATGGTTCTTTTGGAGGAGCAAGTGGTAGCTCTAATGCTTCACTATTGGAGCTATTGGTGTTCATTGTACAAATGTATCTTGGAACTTTTGATGAATACTTGAAGCTTGTTGAGCTAACACACTTTCATGTGTAAGTCATAAATGTTGTATGACTATTATTTGAATGTTTGTGATATATATATTTTTCATTTGTACTAAAGAAATTGAACTATTTCGGTGGCTTTGGTGCTTATCTTGTTGAAGGTGTGTTTTTTTTTAACAATCATTGCTTCTATGTTAACTATTTTGCTAGTTGATCAATGATTCTTCATATTTTATATATAATATATATATATATAATATATTTATATTATATATATATATATATATAATTAATATAATATATTTATTTATATATATCTATATAATTTTATATATCTATATATATATATATATATTATATTTATTTATATATTATTATATATTTATATATATATTATATATATGTATACTTGTCTCTTTAAGGCTCACATTTATTTCCCCTCCACTGAAATAAACTTGATACATTCTGCAACTGAACATTGCACAAGGCATACTCACTTTTTCATTCAAAAGTACATGTACATTACTCTCTCGTGTTAACCATAATAGCCCAGGAAAATCTCTAAGAAAAATGGAAGCCGAGCATTATTTCTGGAAAGGCTCCTACATCAAATGATGTGAAGTCTAATTGGGACTTTTCATCGGGGAGACCACCTTGCATGTTGGCAGGATCCAACATCGTTAATATAAATTTAAAGGAAATAATCCAACATGAGGTGTGTCTCTTTGAACCTAAATCTCTTAAGCATGCTTTCAATCTAGCAAGGAAAGTTGAAAGTAAAACAATGACCACTAGAAAATTGGTCACTAATAACTATAGAGAAAATCAGGATCCTTTTCCTAAACCAACAAGGTTTAATCCTCAGCTAACGGATGAAAGAAAAGAAAAGGTATTGTGTTTCAACAATGACAAAAAGTATATTATAGGGCATAAATGTAACGAGAAGAAATTATTTTACAAATATTGTGAAGATGAAGAAGATGAAGAAGTGGAAACTTCACAAAATCTAGATCTAGAAGAAACTACTCCAACAATTTCTTTCCATGCATTGGCTGGTGTCATTACTCCACAAAACCTCAAGATAGAAGGATATATCAAAAAGAAAATGGTAACAATATTGATTGATTTAGGTAGTAACCATAATTTCATCAATTACAAATTTCTAAAACATCTTAATTGCTTTGTATATCCAACACTAGAATTTCAAGGGATGATTGCAAATGTAGGTGACATACATTGTTTAGGATGTGTAATATATTAATCTAAATATGAGGGAGTATTTATTGGTTAGTCCCATGATTTCAATCCAAATAGGTGGTGCATATATTGTATTAGGGGTCCAATAATTATAGTCATTAGGAATAGCGACCCTTAATTTCCAAGACCCTTCCATAATATTTTTGTCAGAAGAAAAGGAAATTGAGCTTAAAGGTATCCAAGGGAAGCCCAATAAAGTGATAAGTTCTAATAGCATAACAAATTTTCTAAAAAAGGCACACCAAGGTGTAGTTGAATAGTTGTGTTCATTAGATTTTCAAATATCTATATCCTCTACTTTAGTGGAACTTCAAAATGTTATCAACAATCATGCTAAGGTATTTGGAGAAATTCCTAATCGTCTTCCACCTATCTGAGATAATTACCATGTTATTCATTTGTAGGCTTAACATTAGGCCTTACATATATCCACATGCAAAAAAGAGTGATATTGAGTGGATGGTTCAAGAAATGTTATAGGAGGGAAACATTTAGCCTAGCCAAAGTGATTTCTCTTCACTGGTGGTGATGGTTATAAAAAAAAATGATATTTCATGGAATATGTGTCTTGACTACGGATAGCTCAACAAAATGACAATAAAATATAAGTTTCCTATTCCTATCATTGATGAATTATTAGATGAATTACATGGAGCAATTTTATTTACTAAGTTGGATCTTCATTCTGGATACCATCCAATTAGAATGAGGAAAGAAGACATTCCCAAAACAACCTTTAGAACACATGAAGGTCATTATTAGTTTTTGGTTATGCCATTTGGAATTACAAATGAACCTTCAAGATGTCAAACCTTAATGAATTATATTTTAAAACCCTTCCTTAGAAAATGTGTCTTAGTATTTTTTGATGACATACCAATTTAGAGAAACTCTTGGAATAACATGTACAACATGTTGACAGGGTCTTGGCACTATTGAAAGAGTAACAACTATATTCAAAACCTTCCATGTGTGCCTTTAGGGCTCAAGAAGTGGAATATTTGGGTCATATTGTATCACACGATGGTGTCAAGGTGGATCCTAACAAAATCAAATATATGAGGGAATGGTCAATCCCTAATATATTGAATGAACTCAAAGGATTCTTAGGATTGGTAGGATACTACCACAAATTTGTCAATAATTAGGGTCAAATGGCAAAACCTCTAAAAAAATTATTGAAGGAAGCATTTTCTTGGACTAAATAAGCAAACAAAGCATTTGAAGAACTTGAAGAGGCTATGTGTACAACTCCTTTCTTAGCGACACCTGAATTCAAAAAAATATTCATTTTGGAGTGTGATGCCTCATGCCTTGGCATTGGTATAGTTTTGATGCAATAAAGAACCATTTGGCTTTGGAAGTAGTGAACTTAAAGGAAATAACCTAATCCGACCCATCTATGAAAAATAAATGTTGACAATACTACATACAGTTAAGAAATGGCGCCCATACCTAATAGGAAGATACTTCAAAGTAAAAATAGATCATGATAGTATAAAGTAATTCTTGGAGCAAAGACTATATTTAGAAGAGAAACAAAATTGGGTCACAAACATGTTACATTATGACTTTGGAATTATGTAGAAAAAGGAAAACAAAATATTGTGTCAAATGCGCTCTTAAGGAAAGAGGAAGACACACATAGTTTACTATGTGTTATTTCCATTCCACAATATGACTGGGTGGAAGAAGCAAGGACAACATGGTAGCATGATGATAATATTGCAAGATAAAACAATAGATACATGAGGACCCTGAGGCAGTCGAAAATTTGACAGGGAAAAATTATTTGTTATGGTATCAATATCACTTATACTTATGTAAGAATTCATAACTAAAAAAGGTCCTATTGGAATTACACACTTCTCGTATAGGAGGAAATTCATGGATCTTGAAGACATACCATATGATTAAGAAATTTTACTTTTGGGAAGGTCTTATAGTAGATATGAAAAAAAATGTTGTAGAATGGGTGGTATGCCAACAAAATAAAGGAGAGACTATCAAGACCCAAGGGCTCCTTCAACCATTAGCCATACCAAGTTACTATTAGGAAGACGTTTCAATGGATTTTATTATAGGTCTATTCGAATATAAAGGAAATAATGTCATCATGGTAATGGTAGATCGAATGACAAAGGTTATGAGCATGTGTGTCCAGATGGTTTGGGTCGTCTCGTCATCAAGTCATGTTGGTGTGTATTTGCAAGATCAGTATCACATGTGCATCTTTCACTAATTCACACACTTAGTCATTTTGTTGAATTTTCGACGACCGAAATCCCCTATGACAATTAGGCCATCACCCCACCATCGACTTGATTGACTGTCACCAAGAATAGCGTAGAAGCACCAGACAAGTCATTTCAAGTTGTGCTTCCGACAAACATATCAATCAGCCTTCAAGCTAGTCCTCGAAGGATTTGACTCAGCAACCACCCAGGGACTCATTCCTGTCAACATTTGCACAGAAGCTACTAACCTTGCCTGCTCCACTGGATGGAAAAATTGCATAGACAGGCCAGACAAGCACCCAGTGCCCATCCCTGTCTCCATCAGAAAATTGCGTAGTTTTCTAGCTAGTCCTCCTAACAGTCGACTGGCTTCTCATCCAAAAAATTGTACAGTTTTCATGAGCAAGCCATTTGTTGCCCAACAGTCCACTCAGCTTAGATATTGCATAGAGATGACTAATAGGCCAGCCTCCCAGCCTTAGTGCAGTTTCTCTTTCCAGCAGCAGACTGCCAGTTCCCTCTAGGAATTGCACAGTTTCTGCTGCCAAACACCCGACTAGCTGAATTCCAGTTCCCCTTGGGAATTGTGTAGTTTTTTCGACTAGTGACCTAACCAGCTGACTGCTAGTTCCCCTTGGGAATTGCATAGCTTCTGCTACTAGGCTCCTAGCTATTCCCCCAAAAAACTGCACAATTTCTGCTTGTTGATCCTCCATGTAGCCCGACCTGTTCCTCCAAAAAATTGCATAAATTTTGCTGTCAAGCCCCAACTACCCACTTGTTCTGAAAAATGTGCAGATTCTGTCTACCTTGCCTTCCTGCACCCCAAACTGTACCTCCCAAAATTTGTGTAATTTTTCCTTCCAGTCGAGCCAAACCTCATGGAAAGTAATTATCGACTTAGATTGCCCATCTTCATTTGCAGTTTTCATCAGCAGCACCCAGAGCCATCATCCTGCCTTGCAACCTTTCTTCTTCTCCTGGTCACCTGCATTCGAAATGATCATGTGTCATGGTAGACTAGGAGGTTTTTAAATTTGATGTTGTCCCATCATGAGTGACTGCAAGTACAGGTACACTAACAAACATGGCGCAACAACGAATGGGATGAACGAAAGGAATACATGCAGAAGGACAAGTCCACCAATGGACAAATGAATGAGGCATGCGAAGAGATGTGCTCGCGAACAGATGATCATGCAAAGATGTGTTCGTGGAGAGATGAATGCGCAAACATGAAATATGTGCTCACAGATGGATGATTGGACAAACATGCACCTTTCACGAGCAGACGAACTTGTTAAGCCTTCCAACATACAAGCAAGGAGGAATGTGCCAAAGAAACATCAAGCAAACCAAAGACTATTGAAGACTTCACAAACCTTGCCATGCGGAGGTGAAGCTGTGACACACTGTTAAGACATCCATCACCCAACATCACTACAGCTTGATATGCACTCCAACAGCAACACGAATGTACCAGCATTGTCATATCGAGTCATGTCACACACATCTCTACTATGGGCCATGTTGTCAAACAATGTAATGTAACATGGAAGTCCAAGAGAACCACTTCTTGTACAAAGAGCCATGTAAATTTGAAAAGTCATGGAAGTCAAACAGTCATGAGGGTAGTCGAACAACCATAAGGGTCAGTTTCACCCTTGGCTATAAATACCCCCTCATTTTTACATGCAAAGGAATTTTCACCTCAGCTCCTCCTACATAGCCAAGAGAGTCTATAATATTTCCTTTGAGGAGTAAGTAGTGGCTCCAACACCTCTCACATGGGGTAGTGATGTATGGTGTAATGATGTGTCTTGGAACTCACTTAATTTAGAAGCCTACTAACAAGCTAGAACATTTCCAAACATGTATTGTAATTGTTGTAAGACTAATCTTTGACACTTGTGATGCATGTTTCTTTAACCTGTGTTCAACATGTGAACTATTTCACTTGTTGTAATACATAGTCTATTAATGGAAATGTGTTGTCTATGTTGTTAATGTTGTCTTGCCTATGTAGACTACTCTCCTAGACATCAGACATACCTTTCACATAAAACTTGTTGTAAACAATCGTTGCACTCGTGTGGACTAATCCATTGAGTGTTATACATGTTACCTTCCCTTGTGTGTTATGATTTCCACATCCGTGTGGACTACTCCATTGGAAGTTGTGTACGTCATATTGTGTTGTGTGTTCTTAGTAGCATTGGGACTACTCCCAATTGACTTGGAACTCACTCTCACCCTCTCCCTCAACAATGAAAGAACCATTGACACAAGTGACACTTACACTCACCAAGCACATGAACCTCACTTCTCGAAGACAAAGAAAAGCACTGTCATGTGCTAACAAGCAAGAGTTGAGGAAAATCCTTAAGATAATGGAAATTGGGCCATCATACTAGATGGGACTCCTACACCAAACGGTGTGAGGTCTAGTTGGGACTTCATACTGGGGAGATCCCCTGATGTTGGTGGTCGAGCACCGTCAACATTTTTGCGCTAGAAGGATGGCCAGATGAAAAGCTAAGCTTGTACATCTAGGTTGAATATCTTAACCAATGAATAATATTCAATTCGTGCTTTCGGTTTCTTTCTCTCATTTATCCCTTAATCAATTATCAATCCCCAATGAGCTTCTCGATCACTTTTCATTGTTAAAGTTTGATGTTGAGGACAAAACGTTCGTAACCAAGCACATTTATGATTTTCTTCATTTCTGTGAATCTCATGAAATTGATAGTGATGAGCTTGTTTGCGTACTCTTCTTCCTCACCCTTGAAGGTCGTGCTAATCATTGGTGTCATACCTGCCACCTACTTCCATCCATTACCTTCTCACTTCCTCAAGGATCTCCATGAAGCCTTCAATGAGTGTGACCACCAAGATGTATATGAAAGAATCTCTCATTTAAGAATGAAGCCAAGCGAATGAGTTGAGGACTTTGCTACCCACTTCCTTCACCTATGTCACGAAATTCCTAAGTAGTTTGTGGACCTTGACTTCATGAGCCAAGAGCTGAAATGCTTGGTTCATTTCTCCCGAAACGATGACCTTCCTGATTTCCCTTCTTCCTCAACTCTTGCAGATCACGAAGCACCTCATGTCTCGAAGAGGGTTCCCCCTCACAGCAACCGTAAAACTAAGAAATATTTGCAATGGGTCCCCACTCATAGTGGTTGGAAAGCTGAGAAATTTACACAGAATGTTCCCAATCCATCTACTCAACTGTCTCTCTCCCCAACGGAGGAAATTTCAGAATGGTTAGGAAAGCCTATGGTGAAAACTCATCCCTCCATCTCTGCCATCCGCCATCATCTACAAGCCATGACTCACTTGAGCGATCTACTTCACAAGCTAGCTACACGCACTCTCTTGATTCTCGAGCTGCTAGCTCAAGTTGCAGTCATGTGCAAGGTAGTCTCATCATACAAGCGGAGGAGCAGGATGGTGAAGACATAATCAATTCCTCTCAAAATATTGAGCTTCCATTCTTGATCGATCCTCGATCCGCAAATCTTGGTGAAACATCATGCACAATCAATTATTTTGATCAGCCTCCAGTCTTGGGCTATCATCACTCCCACTCTTTTGTATGTTGTGATGAATGCCCAAGCACATCATACGATCTATTGTCATCTCATGTACACTCTAACTCAGATCTGGAATGTGCACCAGTCAAAGCAGACATGCATATCAAAGCTTCCTCTACACCTCACTTGCTTGTGTGTCCCTATCATTCACAGCGCATCAACATGCGTTGGAGACATTTCACATTCTCTTGCTTCTTCATCTTCTAATTTATCTCCCCAATCAACACAAGGCAATGAGTTTGTCCATGATGAAAATAGTCTCAACACACAAGACTCTTCCCACTCGTTATCATCTTATGTGTTGCATGAAGACAACTTGTCAAGTTAGCTTGCTGAAAATTTTGATGAAGCCTATGACAGAGATGGTTGTCATCCTAAGAGAAGTTTGGAAATCTGTAACAACAACCATCCTCAATCCATGCATGATCTGGTTCACATCTTAAAATACAATTTTTCAATTCTGGAATGTTTCGAGACATGCCAAGTAGTCGAGGCACTTCAATGCCCGTTGATGGTTATGTCAAGACCTCGTGACTTTGGTAAGCTTGCCAAACCAAATCAGATCTGGTTTCTCATGCACAATTTGTCTATTTGCATGGTTGCACTCGATGTGGATCCCCGTGTAAAGAATATTTACTATTTTGGGTGTGATATTTCAAAATTTCATATTTTCGCTAATGTTCAAATCCACAAGTCCATTACAACATGTTTGTCTTCATGCACCTTTCTTACATCCAATTCGGGTTGGGAGTGCCCATCCCTCATCCAATCATGGGACAATGAAGTTGATCATCTCAAAGACTATCTCTATCCGAAATCACACTCATAAGATGTTCTCTCTCGTAATCAGCTCCTTGGTCTTTTTGCAAATTTTGCATGTCAAATCTGCCCACTCATCACACCAACAATCTCCCTATGTGATGACGAGGGCACAACCTATTGCGCGAATCAAGTTACCCTCATCTCACCACACCCCAACTGGTTTCACACATTCACAGTGTTGGCATCCTTTCCACATTTCTATGATGACCATGATGCCTGCACACTTTTTCACCAGTTGCAGGGGGGTGTTCTATCATGCCTAGCGCACAACGAACTTGGTTCCCTCATTCAGAGCATTCGCATGATTCCTCAAAAGGTTTCTTTGTTCATGTCAAACTGGGAATCCAGCATCTCGACTGTCTGGTCTGATTTCTCTACTATCTTGGGTAGTTGTCATGAAGTTTATCATTTTCCCAACAATACACCCAATGACTGTCGCTTCGCACACTATGATCTTCACCATATAACATCTTTCTTCTTAGACTTTTGTCAAGCAAGTGAGGCACTTCGGCCTGCGCTAATGGCTATGGGAGGTCCTCACTGTCTTGAAATAATTGATGAGAATGACCATATATATCTATCAATATCAGATTCCCATCGTGATCCCCTCTCTCAAATCAGGAATCCATCTTCTCAAAGATCACGAATCTTTCTAAGCAACCATCAGAAATTTTATGATCCAATCGTTGAATGGCTGGAACAATCTTACTTGGCAAGTCGTGTTGCAGGTAACAAGCATTAGTCCTTCCTCACACTCGCTGAGAAACTTGGTGCAGAAAAACACACATCCGTAAGAGGCCTCCGAGGTTTGTTGAAAAATGGTAGTCACAAAAGAGGTAAGTGTGTGTGTTGGGTGGTTGTGACACATTCTTCCACCCACAGGCAAGACCTTCTCTCTTGTGTGCAAGTTTTCCAATTTTTTTCATTTTCTATTGAACACTATTTTTTATCTGTTTTAATTGCTCATATCTTTGTGACTGCAGGTTGGGCACGCCTACAGTGGTTTCATTGAAATTTCATTTCACGTAACCCCGACCATTTAACGTAGGAGTAGGAGTAGTGTTTTCTTTTTCACTTGTCTTTGCTTTCTGGTTTGCATGTTTCTTTGCTTGCTAACTTGGTTGCTTTGCTTGCTTGCTATTGTTTTCACTTTGTTTGCTTTGCTTACAATTTTTGTTTTCGCTTATTTGGTTTTCTTAATACCTTCCTAGTTTTGTTTCCAGAAATAAGTGTTGCCAACTACTACGTTCTAGATTTTGAATAGAGTATGTGAATGAAATTTGAAGACACTTGTGACACTGCAGCACTTGGCCAATCTTGTGTCCATCCTCTCTATGCTTGGTTGTAACCTTCGGCCAATGAAGTCTTGACCAAAAATACAAACTGTCTGCAAGGGAATGTTTGGTCCAACCATGAACCTTTGTCCACACTGGGAATCCCCATGCATGTACTCAGCCTCTTGCTCTGTGTGGTCAAGCTCATCCAACTTGTAGAAATGGAGGAGGGGAAAATCTAAACGAGAAAACCTATGTCATAGGTCTTACAGGCTTCTCTGAAGGAGCAACCTCTTCTGCTCTCAAGAAGTCGGGATCCCTCTTCCGTCCCAAAAATAAATAAGTGCCTATGCACAGGCCTCTTGAAAAATACAAAGGCGAAAGAATATTAAGGCTTCCTACGCAGAGAGGTGAAGCATGCAACTCCACCGGGGTACTGACCAGGCTCACTAGCAGTGGAGAAATGTGTGTGTTCCTGCATGACTCTACCGGGGTACTGTCTAGGCCTACTGCTAGCAGAGCAACACTAGAGATGAAAACTTATACTCTGAAAATTTTCAACTCGCGAGCTAAACTAGCCTTCCCAGATTCGAAACATTGTGATCAAGCTGAACTTTTGACAGTGTTTGATTGAGTTGGAAAAATGAAAACCATGTATGTCCATGGGGTAAGTGGGGAAGCCAAAGTAACCCACATAGTGATTCAATACTCCTCGAGAGACCAAGGCCCTATTCTATCAATGAACCAAAATAGAGAAGTTGGATTTCTACCAGTGTGTCGCCAAGTATTGTAGCGGATACAACCACCCTCCAAAATTTTGGCTTGCACCCAATTTTGGAGCCTCCCTTGAGAGTTTCACTTGATGACTGCACACATTCGAGTTCACTCTGTGAACCCGTGTGAATCTCTGCATCTACCTTTCTTGTTCATTTCATCCAAGTCAGTTTGCATGTTGGTATCAAAGTCATGCTTGCGACCATGGCCTGGTCATGATCAAGGTTTTCGCTTCGTGTGTACATGTTGTGTTCGCTATGAAAGCATTTGTTGCACTCACACATGGAGTCACACTTACGGTCGCAAAAGCATTGTCACGCTCGATCAATGATCAATCACAAGTATCACGCTTATCGCTCACACCGTTGGTCTGTCATGTTGAGCATGTGTATTTGGATGGTTTGGGTCATCTCATCATCAAGTCATGTTGGTGTGTGTTTGCAAGGACACATGTGCATCTTTTACTCATTCACACACTTAGTCATTTTGTTGAATTTGCGTAGAATTTGAAGAACTTGCCTACTTCGTTGGCTGGGAAAATTGTGCAGACAGGCAGGACAAACACCCAATGCCCATCCCTGTCTCCCTTAGAAAATTGCGCAGTTTTTCCAACCAGTCCTCCCGATAGTCGACTGCCTACTCATCCAGAAAATTGCACAGTTTTCATGAGCAAGCCCTCTGCTGCCCAGCAATCCGCTCAACTTAGAAATTACACAGAGATGATCAACAGGCTGGCCTCCTAGCCTTAGTGTAGTTTCTCTCACCAAAATCTCCCAACAATAGACTGTCAGAGTTACCTCCAGGAATTTCGCAATTTCTGCTACCAAGAACCCAACCGCTGACTTCCAGTTCCCCTTGGGAATTGCATGGTTTCAACTGCCAGTGACCCAGCCAGCTGACTACCAGTTCCCCTTGGGAATTACGCGGTTTCTAATGCAAGGTTCCTGCCTATTTCCCCCAAAAAATTGTGCAATTTCTTCCTGCTAATCCTCCATGCAGCCCAACCTATTCCTCCATAAAATTGCGCAAATTCTGTTGTCAAGCCCTAGCTACATTCTCATTCCGGAAAATGCAAAGATTCTATCTGCCTTGCCTTCCTACAGCCCAGACTGTCCCTCCCAAAATTTGTGCAGTTTTTCCTTCCATCCGAGCCAGACCTCGCGGAAAATCACTATTGACTCAGATTGCCCATCTTCATCACCTAGTGATTCTTGCATACTTTTCATCAACAGTACCCAGAGCCATCATCTTGCCTCGCAACCTTGCTTTTCTCTCGGTTACCTACATCTGAAATGATCATGTGTCATGGTAGACTAGGAGGTTTTTGGATTTGATGTCGCCCCGTCATGAATGACTACAAGTACAGGTACACTAACAAACATGGTGCAATGACGAATGGAATGAACGAAGGGCGTACATGCAGAAGGACAGGTCCACCAAAAAACGAACAAATGATGCATGCAAAGAGATGTGCTCGCGAATGGCTGATCATGCAAAGATGTGTTCATGGACGGACGGACGAGCAAACATGCAATATTTGCTCACAAACGAATGAATGGACGAACATACACCTTTCACAAGCAAACAAACTTGTGAAGCCTTCCAACATACAAGAAAGGAGCAATGTTCCAAAGAAACATCAAGCGAACCAATGACCATTGAAGAATCAATGCAACTTTCCATGCGGAGGTGGTGTTGTGACATACCATCAAGACATCCATCACCCAGCAGCATTATAGCTCGACATGCACTCCAGCAGCATCATGAATGTACCAACACTGTCATGTCGATTCATGTCATGAGTCATGTCACCCACATCTCTACTATGGGCCATGTTGTCAAACAATGTAATGTAACGTGGAATTCCAAGAGACCCACTTGTTGTACAAAGAGCCATGTAAAGTCAAAAATTCATGGAAGTCAAATAGTCATGAGGGTAGTTGAACAACCATAAGGGTTATTTTTTCCCTTGGCTATAAATACCCCCTCATTTGTACATGCAAAGGAATTTTCACCTCAGCTCCTCCTACATAGCCAAGAGAGTCTGTAATCTTTCCTTTGAGGAGTAAGTAGTTGCTCCAACACCTCTCACATGGGGTTCATGACGTATGGTGTAATGACATGTCTTGGAACTTTCACTTAATTCAGAAGCCTGCTAATAGGCCAGCACGTTTCCACACATGTATTGTAATTGTTGTAAGACTAATCTTTGACACTTGTGATGCCCGTTGCTTTAACCTGTGTTCTACATGTGAACTATTTCACTTGTTGTAATACATAATATATTAATGGAAATGTGTTGTATATGTTGTTAACGGTGTCTCGCCCATGTAGACTACTCTCCCGGACATCCAATAGACCTTTCACATAAAACTTGTTGTAAACAACGGTTGCACTTGTGTGGACTAATCCACTGAGTGTTATACGTGTTGTCTTCCATTGTGTGTTGTAATTTCCACATCCGTGTGGACTACTCTACCGGAAGCTGGGTATGTCCTATTGTGTTTTGTGTTCCTAGCAGTGTTGGGACTACTCCCAATCGACTTGGAACTCAATCTCACCCTCTCCTTCGAAAGTGAAAGAACCATTGACACAAGTGACACTTTAACTCACTAGGCACGTGAACCTCACTTATCAAAGACAAAGCAAACCACTCTCCTGTGTTGACAAGAAAGAGTTGAGGCAAATCCTTAAGATAATGGAAATGGGCCATCGAATCGAATGGGACTTCTACACCAAACAGTGTGAGGTCTAGCTGGGATGTCATACTAAGGAGATCCCCTGATGTTGGCGGGTCCAGCACCATCAACAACCCCCAACTGCATGAGCACTGCTTGTGTCAGGATGATGCAACCTCCTAGAGATAGACATCTAAATTCACATCTAGAAATCCTTTTATAGAACCGATCCACAAGCCACGTCCAATCAACAACCTTATAGCTGCAGTGTTTGATATGATAGCCAAGATATTTCATACCACTCATCATCAACTCCGTAACCACCCCAAAAGGACTTTTAATATATGCAATTACCTCCATATCACAAATGCCGTGATATACAATGGAATTTTGAAGATTCATATGTAATCCAGTAGCATTTGCAAATTTTGAAAAAACATGAAAAAGAGTCAGCCAAGAAAAATGGTTAAGCATCCCCATTATAAAAACATCATCAATAAAAAAGCTATGAGAAATTTTGATGTCATTTCCCATGGGCAGTGCCTAAAACTATCCATTCGACACTGATTTTTTTATATGCAAACTTAACCCATGCATTGCCAGTGTAAATAAGAGTGGGGAAAGTGAGCATCCCTATCAGAGGCCCCGGCTAGACCTGAAGAACTTCGATGGATATCCATTGATGATAACAACATAATTTACGTTTGTAACGCATGCCATTATCCACTCCACACATCTGGACTGTAATCCAATCTTTTGAACAACCAGTCTGAGGTATCCCCAGTCTAGGAAGTCATATGCCTTCTGTAAATCCACCTTCATGATGGCAACATTTAGTTTCTTTGTGTGGATTGAATGCAGGCATTCCTGGGCAATAGCAACAACATCATGGATTTGTCTATTATGTAGAAAACCAAACTATTCTAGTGTAATAAAATGCAACAAGGTACTCTTCATCCTATTTGCAATAGTTTTTTGTATAGCCTTATAAATAAGGTTACAAAGCGATATGGGCTGGAAATCAAAGAAAGTAACTGATGGGCACCACTTCGAAATGAGAGCAATATACGTGGAGTTTATATGCAAGTGTATACCACCCTTGGACCTCGAATCCTCCACCATGTCAAGGAGGTCATGTTTAAACAGATCAAAGAAGTGTGTAAATAGTTCCTTCGTCCACCCATCCGGGCCCAGACTCTTGTCACCCTTAAAATATTTTAACACCTCGAGGAGCTCATCCTCAGAGACAACTTTGAACAGTTCCAAGTTTGCATCATCATCAAACATGGTGGGATAAAGACCTACACCCCATATAAGGTCCCCCACACATATACCCTCATTTTGACTATAGGCCTTCTAGAAATGTGAGACAACAGCATTGCAAACATCCCTCTGCGACTAAAACTGATTCCCATCAGCATCTTTAGTCTCTCATATTGAATTAATTTTATGCCTGTGATTTGTAAATCTATGGAAAAGTTTTGTGTTTCGGTCCCCCTCTCTATTCTAGATTGCCCTACTCTTAAGGCGCTAGGTGGATTCATTAATAGGGATAATATGCTTCTTTTTGAGTTCTAATACATGGATACCATTTCGAGTAGCATCAGGGAGACAATGTGTATTCATCTGGGGACGAAGAACATCCAGTTCATGAACAATATCATGCAAATACTTATTCAATTGATATTGCTTCTCCTTTTGCCAATATTTTACCTCCTCGTGAAGGATCCCAAGCTTATCAAGGATGTGCGCCATGGGAGATGATTCCCGACACCCATCTCAGGTCTATATTTTGTGCACCGATTCATTAAAATTTGGGTCATCCAACCATATGCGGTTGAACTTGAAAGGCAACCCATTCCTAAAATCCTCCCTCCTCCATTTTAAAGTAATGGGCCAAAGGTCAAATATGTAATTGTTGATCACCTCAGTATGAACATTTCCAAGTCGCTCCACCACATTCTCATGCAATAAAAATCGATCCAACCTCTTCACAACATATGCCATCCCCACTCTATCGTTGTCCCATGTAGCAACCACCTTTTTAGGGCATATATCAACATAGTTGTGATCCATAATAGCATCTTTGATCACCTCTGCCAAAGGATCGATTTTCCTGGAATGACCTCAGACTTCGTCCAAGCGAATCATGCAGTTTAAACCCCCCGAAATGATGAGTGATACCAACTCCAGAATCCCTGATGTAATCATCTTATCCCAAAAAAAAAAACTATATTCCTGTATGGGGCATACACATTGAGAATATGGATGCACCCCATAAGTCCGCTCATATGTCCTTCACGAAATATACCAGGAAAACATGAAAAGGCCCTAACCTTGACCCATCGAGGGTCCTAAAGAGCCACTAACACACCTGATAGACCAGTAACCGTCGTGATAGCCATATGCCACTCCGGAAACATCTTCCTGAAATATTGAATCACATGTGGAACCGAATGCATGGTTTCCTGCAAGAGAATGATATATGGACGAATGAATAGAAAATGTTGTTTGAGGGCCATATATTTTGGGGCAACCGCCAGTGCCCGAATGTTGAGAGATAAAATGAAATTCTGACAACCCCTATGCAGGCATCTGTGCTCCAAGGGCCCGAGAAGAAGGAATGTCAGCAATAGGAACCTCAACAAGGAAATGGTCAGTTGGGGAATTAAAAGGGAGAGGCCTGGCTCACCCACAGAAATGCCGACTGTCACAATTTTGCTTCTCTTGAATAGTGATATTGCCGACAGAGGTGGGGCTGATGTGGGCGGATGAGGAGCCAGGTGGTTTATGTATAGTAAGAGTGCGAAGATCCAGGGTCTTCCTCTAAAGAAGAAAGTCCAGGTCACTACCAACAAAGTTTGTAGGGGAGGCGAGTGGCGAGTTAGGCGGTGTAAGGCTATGCCTAGGTCCCTAGGACTAATGAGTGAAATGGGAGAGTGACAGAGTAGGTACATATATAATGTACGCAGATGATGGTGTGTAATGTAATGAATAAGGGGTTAGAATGTCATGACGGGGAGGAGTGATTCCCAGAGGGGAGTTTAGAATATGCGGGGAAGGAATATTTTCTAAAGGGATATCTAACTTATCAGAAGACAAAGGGGATGAAGGAACAGTGATGGGCGAGGAGCCATAATACGAGGGTCAGTTGACAGAGGGATGTATTGAGAAAGGGGCATGTGGAATACTTGATTTATGTCAAAAAGCACTTCCATGTTGAGGTGCCGCACCTTTGTGTCCGTGAGGGCCATCCCCATATTGTGTCGGTTTTGACGCACCAAAAAACATTCCACCCATGAGAAGTATGACGGTCACCCAGGCGGCGAGGGCAATGTGCCAGAAGGTGCCCAGTGCGGTGACAATTTAAACACTAGAAAAGTACCCCCCAGAAGTCCAAACATTGGGACAAATGTGTCTCCCCCCAATGCAATTCAATATGATCATGAAATCCCCCTCTATATTCATTTTCAATTAGAATCCAAGCAACTATTTTATCATGTGCCCTTAAACACTTGGGATCAACATATACAAACTTGTCGATAGCATTCCCAATGTCCATAAAAACCTGCTTTGTCCATAATTCAATAGGCAACCCCGAAAGCTTTACCCAAATTAGTTTATTATGTGGCATTTCTTTGAGAGGATTAAACCCAATGTACCAGGAGTGAAGCGCCAAAAAACTTATGTCATTTATCCACAGCATGACCTTAATTTTCATAAAGTTATACTGGATGAGAAAATGACAATTGTACCATCCCCGCAACCTCACCACAGTGGGCATATATCCCAGCATGGATTTCCATTTTTTTATCAACCTAGATATGCATCTCCACATCACTTAGATCCGCAAAACGCCACCAACCGATAAGAGCACGCTTTTGCAAACTGGTAATACGATCGATCATCACTTCGTGGTCGAAAACTAGAGCAAGTGGTGGGGTGGTAGTGTCAATAGAATATTGTCGATGCCTAATTCGTTGTCCAATATCTACGTGATCAACACCATGCAAATCGAGAGCCGACGGACAACGTTACTCTCGGTATCTTATGATGATAGGTTATTTTAAGAATTTTGGGACACGAAGGACCAATCTCCATGTCACAAACCAAGCACTAAATTCAACAATATTTAGCACTTTTCATAAAATTTCTTATGTACCAAAAAATGGATCTTGTAATATTATTGTTGGATCTTCTAATATTATTGTTACTCTCGGTATCTTATGATAAGAGGTTCTTTTAAAATATTTAGAGGCTCGAAGACAAATCTCCATGTCACAAGGTCAAGCACTAAATTCAACCAATCGACAACCAAAGCCAGCCATGATTGTAATATATGCTCAACGCGTCAAAATATAACATGAATAATGGTCCATATTAACACTAATGATACACGTTGACTTCCAAATGTGGGATAAATGTTCATTCCAAGTTTTGCCACCACTATAGCATGTCGCCAACGCTGAATTCAATTACTGGTCGAACTAATCTATATAGGACTTGTGTACGTCAGAGGTGAGATGTGAGGACTAAGATAGGGGCAAGTGCCAAATTTATCATGCCTTTATCGGTAGGGTTATAGTCACTAATGTGGATGTTGTTTACTGACCGGGAATTCGACCAAATGACATTGCAAAATGGTTACACTAAAGGCTTATGCCAAAAAGGAAGCAAACAACAGAGTGGGCTCAGGCGTTGTTTTGATATAATGTTGTTTTGCAGAAAAAGACATTATCATGTAATGGGTATGCTTATTACTTGGATGTCTGGATTGGAAAATATTCTTTATATACATGAAATCCTGGCGTATGGTCAGCACTAGCTGATAATCAAAAGGAGCTTGTGCCACAGTTCCAAGGCACGCTTTCACTAAGCGTCATGCATCATTGAATCATAGTGACATTGGAGCAAAAGCAAAACTCTTGGTATTGTG
This sequence comes from Pinus taeda, assembly GCA_000404065.3. Classification (NCBI taxonomy): domain Eukaryota; kingdom Viridiplantae; phylum Streptophyta; class Pinopsida; order Pinales; family Pinaceae; genus Pinus; species Pinus taeda. Next base: position 139,922 of record APFE030522229.1, on the reverse strand, counting down.
CGAATTAATTACAAATTTGTTGAACAAGTAATTGAGCGCCGACACCAGATTTTTTAAGAATCTAATAGTAGAATTGCTGGATATTTTGAATTATAGGTCCTGCCATGAAATGACACATAATTGTTCAAACATGAATTTTATGTGCAGAACACTCACGTACTAAACTTTTGTCAGAATGAGAAGTATGATCATGAATGTTTTTAACAAATCCTGGATGATATAGCGAAGCCAATACTTTGTGATTTATGACCAAGTTGTTAATGTTCATCATCATTTGGTGACTGAAATGGGTAGGTTGATAGATTTATAAGTATTGCAAATGTAATACACTCAAGTACAGGATTTTATTCCGCTAAGCCAAAGTCAAATGGACAAGATGTTTTGCAAATTGACCACCCATAATATTTAAAGCGTGTTGACAGTAAAAGAGGTATTTAACGTCAAAGGGCCCATGCAAGCCCCAACGTCCAAGGTTTGATTCTCACAATTTGGAATTGATTCCTTTTGAGCACTTATGCCACCAATACGTCATTTGTACTAGGAAAAAAGTCGAGTTGTTGTAGGGAAACGAGCCTTAATTTGGAGCACCAATTTTTCATAGGAGGAACTTTTCCTATGGACTAATGAAGGTTTCAATAACAATTATTATCCTTTTTCCCTTGGATTAAAGCACATCATTCTTATTATTTTTTTCCCCTTGGAAAAATTTGGGCAGATCAATCCCGAAGGGAATCTTTAAAGCTTATCGGCTAGACTAGCAGAGCTAACCCCAAGGGGTCGAAGAGAATTGACCATGTGACCTCCCGATTCACACAACGATTCACTACTCCCAAGAAACCAAGGCCCTATGCTATCAATGAACCCAAACAGAGAAGCTGGAGTTCTACTAGTGTGTCGCCAAGTGTTGTAGCAGATACAATCACCCTCCAAAGTTTTGGCCTGCACCCAATTTCAAAGCCTCCTGTGAGAGTTTCACTTGATGACTACACACACTCGGGTTCACTCCATAAGACAGTGTGAGCCTTTACATCTACCTTGCTTGTTCATTTCATCCAAGTTTTTGCATGTTGGTATCAAAGTCATACTTGTGACCATGTTCTGGTCATGATCAAGGTCTTCGCTTCGTGTGTACATGTTGTGTTCGCTATGAAAAAATTTGTCGCACTCACACACGAAGACACACTCACTATCGCACAAGCGTTGTCACAGTCGATCAACAATCAATCACAAGTGTCGCAATTCTCGCTCACATCATCGATCAGTCATGTTGAGCATATGTGTCTAGATGGTTTGGGTCGTCTTGCTGTCAAGTCATGTTGGTGTGTGTTTTCAAGATCACATGTGCATCTTTCACTCATTCACACACTTAGTCATTTTGTTGAAGTTTCGACGATCGGACTCCCCTCTGACAGCCAGACCATCACCCTGTCATTGACTTGATCAACTGTCACCCAGAACAACACAAGGCACCAAGCAAGTCATTTCAAGCTACACTACCCGCAAGCATATCAATCAACCTTCAAGCTGGTCAATTAGAGGATTTGACCTGGAAGACACCCCGGGACTCGTTCCCCTAAAAATCTACGCAGAAGTTGCAGACCTTGCCCACTCCACTAGCTAGGAAAATTACGCAGACAAGGCGAATAGACACCCAATGCCCATCCCTATCTCCTTTAGAAAATTGCACAGTTTGTCCAGCCAGTCCTCTCGACATTCGACTGACTGCTCATCTGGGAAATTGCGTAGTTTTCATGAGCAGGCCCTCTATTGCCCCACAGTCTACTCAGATCATAAATTGCACAGAGATGATCAGCAAGCCAACCTCCCAGTCTCAATGCAGTTTCTCTTGCCAGCAGTAGACTACCAGTTCCCTCGAGAAATTGCGCAGTTTCTACTGCCAAGAACCTGGCCAGATGACTGCTAGTTCCCTTTGGAAATTGTGCAGTTTCTGCTACTAGTGACCCAGCCAGCTGACTGCCAGTTCCCCTTCGGAATTACGCAGTTTCTACTACCAGACTCCTGGCCAATTCCCCCAAAAACTATGCAAATTCTGCCTGTTGATCCTCCATGCAACCTGACCTGTTCCTCTAGAAAATTGCACAAATTCTGCTTTCAAGCCCCGGCTGCCCACTCGTTCCGGAAAATGCGTAGATTTATCTACCTTGCCTTCCTGCAGCCCGGACTATTCGTCCCAAAATTTATGCAGGTTTTCCTTCCAGCAAAGCCAAACCTCGCGGAAAGTCATTATTGACTTAGATTGCTCATCTTCATCACCTAGTGATTTTTGCACAATTTTCATCCAAAATACCTGGACCCATCATCCCGCCTCACAACCTTATTGCTTATCTTGGTCACCTACATCCAAAATGATCATGTGTCATGGTAGACTAGGAGGTTTTTGCATTTGATGTCGTCCCATCTTGAGTGACTGTAGCTACAGGTACACTAACAAACATGGTGCGATGATGAACGGTATGAACGAAGGGAGTACATGTAGAAGGATAGGTCCACCAATGGATAAATGAATGATGCATGTGAAGATATGTGCTCATGAACGGATGATCATGCAAAGATGTGTTCGTTGACGGATGGACGAGAAAACATGCAAGATGTGCTCACGGATGAATGAACGGACGAACATGCACCTTTCATGAGCAGATGAACCTGTCAAGCCTTCCAACATACAAGCAAGGAGAAATTTTCCAAAGCAACATCAAGTGAACCAACAACAATCGAAGACTCCGCACACCTTATCATGCAGAGGTGAAGCTGTGACACACCATGAAGACATCCATCACCTAGAAGCACTGCAACTCGACATGCACTCTAGCAGTAGCATGAATATACTAACACTGTCATGTCGAGTCATGTCATGAGTCATGTTGCCCACATCTCTACTATGGGCCATCTTGTCAAACAATGTAATGTAACATGGAAGTCTAAGAGACCCATTTCTTGTACAAAGAGCCATGTAAAGTCAAAAAGTCATGGAATTCAAACAGTCATGAGGGTAGTCAAATAGCCATAAGGGTTAGTTTTGCCCTTGGCTATAAATACCCCCTCATTTGTACATGCAAAGGACTTTTCACCTCAACTCCTCCTACATAGCCAAGAGAGTCTGTAATCTTTCCTTTGAGGAGTAAGTAGTGGCTCCAACACCTATCACATGGGGTTAGTGATGTATGGTGTAACAATGTGTCTTGGAAATTTTGCTTAACTCAGAAGCCTACTAATAGCCCAGCATGTTTCCACACATGTATTGTAAATATTGTAAGACTAATCTTTGACACTTGTGATGCGTGTTGCTTTAACTTGTCTTCAACATGTGAACTATTTCACTTGTTGTAATACATAATCTATTATTGGAAATGTGTTTTATATGTTGTTAACGATGTCTCGCGCATGTAGACTACTCTCCCGGACATCAGACAGACCTTTCACATAAAACTTGTTGTAAACAACCGTTGCACTCGTGGACTAATCCGCTGAGTGTTATACGTCTTATCTTCCCTTGTGTGTTGTGAATTCCACATCTATGTGGACTACTCCATCAGAAGATGTGTATGTCCTGTTGTGTTGTGTGTTCATAGCAGCATTGGGACTACTCCCAATCGACTTGGAACTCACTCTCAACCTCTCCCTTGATAGTGAAAGAACCATTGACACAAGTGACACTTGCACTCACCAGGCATGCGAACCTCACTTCTTGAAGAAAAAGAAAACCACTCTCCTGTGCTGACAAGCAAGAGTTGAGGCAAATCCTTAAGATAATGGCAACTGGGCCATCATACCAGATGGACTCCTACACCAAATGGTGTGAGGTCTAGTTGGGACTTCATACCAGGGAGATCCCTTGATGTTGGTGGGTCCAGCACCATCAGCAACTGCCAACTGCGTAAGCACTGCTTGTGTCAAGATGATGCGACCTCCCAATGGTAGACATCTGAATTCCCATCCATAAATCCTTTTATAGAACCAGTCCACAAGCCACGTCCAATCGACAACCTTATAGCTACATGGTTTGATATGATAGCCAAGATATTTCATACCACTCATCATCAGGTCCGCAATCACCCCAAAAAGACTTTTAATATATGCAATTACCTCCATATCACAAATGTCGTGATATACAATGGACTTTTGAAGATTCATATGTAATCCAGTAGCATTAGCAAATTTTGAAAAAACTTGAAAAAGAGTCGGCCAAGCAAAACGATTAAGCATCCCCATTATAAGAATATCATCAATGAAAAAGTATGAGAAATTTTGATGTCATTTCCCATGGGCAGTACCTAAAATTGTCCATCCGACATCACTTTTTTTATATGCAAACTTAACCCATCCATCACTAGGATAAATATGAGTGGGGAAAGTGAGCATCCTTGTCGAAGGTCCCGACCGGCCCTAAAGAACTTCGATGGATATCCATTGATGATAACAACACAAATTATGTTTGTAACACATGTCATTATCCACTCCACACATTTGGACTGTAATCCAATCTTTTGAAGAACCAGTCTGAGGTATCCCTAGACCAGGCAGTCATATGCCTTCTGTAAATCCACCTTCATGATGGCAGCATTTAGTTTCTTTGTGTTGATCGAATGCAAGCATTCATAGGAAATAGCAACAACATCATGGATTTATTTGTTATGTAGAAAACCAAACTGTTATGGTGTAATAAAACGTGACAAGGTACTCTTCATCCTATTTGCAATAGTTTTTTATATAACCTTATAAATAAGGTTACAGAGTGCTATGGGCTGGAAATCAGAGAAAGTAACCGATGGGCACTGCTTCGGAATGAGAGCAATATACGTGGACTTTATATGCGGGTGTATACCACCCTTAGACCTCAACTCCTCCACCATGTCAAGGAGTCCATGTTTAAAGAGATCAAAGAAGTCTGTAAATAGTTAACACCTTGAGGAGCTCATCCTCAGAGACAACTTTGAATAGTTTTGAGTTTGCATCATCATCAAACATGGTGGGATAAAGATCCACACCACATATAAGGTCCTCTGCACATATATCCTCGTTTTGACTATAGGCCTTCTAAAAATGTGAGACAACAACATTGCAAACATTCTTCTGCGACTGAAACTGATTCCCATCAACATCTTTAATCTCCCATATTGAATTAATTTTATGCCTGTGATTTGCAAATCTATGGAAAAAAAAATTGTTTCGGTCCCCCTCTCTATTCCATATTGCCTTGCTCTTAAGGCGCTAGGTGGATTCATTAATAGAGACAATATGCTTCTTTTTAAGTTCTAATACATGGATATAATTTCGAGTAGCATCAGGGAGACAATGTGTATTCATCTGGGGATGAAGACCATCCAGTTCATGAATAATATCATGCAAATCCTTATTCAATCGATATTGCTTCTTCTTCAGCCAAGGTTTTACCTCCCAGCAAAGGATCCCAAGCTTATCCAGGATGCATGCCATGGGAGATGATCCCTGACCCCCATCTTGGGTCCATAATTCGTGCACCAATTCATTAAAATCTGGGTCGTCCAACCACACCCGGTTGAACTTGAAAGGCAATACATTCCTAAACTCATCCCTCCTCCATTTTAAAGTAATGGGTCGATGGTCAGATATGTAATTGTTGATCACCTCAGCGTGAACATTTCCAAGTCACTCCACCACCTTCTCATGCAATAAAAATTGATCTAGCCTCTTCGCAACATATGCCATCCCCACTCTACCATTGTCCCATGTAGGAACCACCTTTTTAGGGCATATATCAACATAGTTGTGATCCATAATAGCATCTATGTTCACCTTCACCAAAGGGTCGATTTTCGTGGAATGACCCCAGACTTCGTCCAAGCCAACCGTGCAGTTTAAATCCCCCGCAATGATGAGTGATACCAGATCCAGAATCCTTGATGTAATCAGCTTGTCCCAGAAAACAACTATATTATTGTATGGGGCATACACATTGAGAATATGGATGCACCCCATAAGTCCTTTGATATGTCCTTCAAGCAGTATACCAGAAAAACATGAAAAGGCCCCGACCTTGACCCATTGAGGGTCCCAAAGAACCATTAGTACACTCGATATACCAACAACAGCCGTGACAACCATATGCCACTTCGGAAACATCTTCCTGAAATATTGAATCACATGTGAAACTGAATGCATGGTTTCCTGCAAGAGAATGATATATGGAAAAACAAAGAGAAAAAGTTGTTTGAGGGCGAGATATTTCGGGACAACCCCCAATCCATGAATGTTGAGAGATAGAATGAAATTCATGACAACCCCTGTGTAGGCATCCGTGCTCTAAGGGCTCGAGAAGAAGGAATATGAGGAATAGGAACCTCAACAAGGAAACAGTCGTTTGGGGAATTAAAAGGGAGAGGCCTGGCTCACCCACGGAAATGTCGACTGTCACGATTTTGTTTATGTCGAATAGTGATATTGCCGATAGTGGTGGGGCTGATGTGGGGTGATAAGGAGCCAGGTGGTTTATGTATAGTAAGAGTGCGAAGATCCAAGATCTTCCTCTGAAGAAGAAAGTTCAGGTCACTACCAACAGAGTTTGTAAGGGAGGCAAGTGGCGAGTTAGGCGATGTAAGGTTATGCCTATGCCCCTGGGACTGATGAGTGAAATGGGAGGGTGACAGATTAGGTACATATATAATGTGCAAAGATGATGGTGCATCGTGTGACGAATAAGGGGCCGTGATGTCATGACGAGGAGGAGTGATTCCTGGAGGGGAGTTTAGAATATGTGAGGAAGGAATATTTTCTAAAGGGATATCTGACTTATCAGAAGACAAAGGGGATGAAGGAATAATGATGGGCGAGGAGCCATAATATGAGGGTCGATTGACAAAGGGACGTATTGAGAAAGGGGCATGTGGAATACCTGATTTACGCAGAAAAGCATTTCCATGTTGAGGCACTGCACCGTTATGTCTGTGAGGACCATCCCCATATTGTATCGGCTCTGATGCACCAAAACAATTCCACCCATGAGAAGTATGACGACCACCCAGGCGGTGAGGGAAATGTCCTAGAAGGTGCCCAGTGTGGTGACAATTTAAACACCGAAAAGGTACGCCCCAAAAGTCCAGACGCTGGGACAAATGTGTTTCCCTTCAATGCAATTCAATATGATGAGGAAAGCCCCCTCTATATTCCTTCTCAATCAAAATCTAGGTAGCTATTTTATCCTGTGCCCCTAAACACCACGTATCAATATATAGAAACTTGTCGATAACATTCCCGATGTCCATGAAGACCTACTTTGTCCATAATTCAATAGGCAACCCTAGAAGCTTTACCCAAATTAATTTACTCTGTGGCATGTCTTTGAGAGGATTAAACCAAATGTACTAGAAGTGAAGCACACAAAAACTTCTATCATTTATCCATGGAATGACCTTAATTTTCATAAGGTCATCCTGGCTGAGAAAATGAAAATTGTACCATCCCTGCAACAGCCTCACCGCAGTCGGCATGTATCCCAGCATGGATTTCCATTTTTTATCAACCTAGATACGCATCTCCACATCACTTAGATCAACAAAATGCCATCGACCGATGAGAGCACGCTTCTGCAAACTGGTAATATGATTGATCAACACTTTGTGGTCAAAAACCAAAGTAGGTGGCAGTTTGGTAGTTTTAATAGAATGTTGTCGATGCCTGGATCATCGTCCAATATTCACGTGATCGACACCATGCAAAATGAGGGTCACATGCCAACGTTACTCTCGGTGTCTTATGATGAGAGGTTCTTTTAAAATAATTGGGGCTCGAAGGACCAATCTCTATGTCACAAGCCAAGCACTAAATTCAATAATATTTAACACTTTTCATAAAATTTCTTATGTGCCAAAAATTGGATCTTTTAATATTATTGTTACTGTCAGTATCTTATGATGAGAGGTTCTTTTAAAATAATTGGGGTTCGAAGGACAAATCTCCATGTCACAAGCCAAGCACTAAATTCAACCAATCAACAACCAAAGCTAGCTAGGATTATATAATATATGTTCAATGTGTCAAAATGTGACATGAATGATGGTCCATATTAACACTAATGAGACAGGTTACCTTACAAATGTGGGATAAATGTTCATTCCAAGGTTTGACACCACTATACCATATCGCTAATGCTAATTTCAATTATTGTTCGAACTAATCTATATAGGACTTGTGTACGGTGAGATGAAGACTAAGAAAGAAAGAAGGAAATTATTTTAACATCTACAAAGCTCAAGATAAGGGCAAGCACGAAATTTATTATAGCTTCATCGTAAGGTTATAATCACTAATGTGATGTTGTTTACTTACTTGGAATTCGACCAAATGACATTGCAAAATGGTTACACTAAAGGCTTATGCCAAAAAGGAAGCAAACAACGAGTGGGCTCAGGGGTTGTTTTGATATAAGAGGGGTTGTTTTGATATAAGGTTGTTTTGCAGAAAAAGACATTATCATGTAATGGGTATACTTATTACTTGGATGTCTCGATTGGAAAATATTCTTTATATACATGAAATCCTGGCGTATGGTCAGCGCTAGCTGATAATCAAAAGGAGCTTGTGCCACAGTTCCAAGGCACGCTTTCACCAAGGGTCACGCATCATGGAATCACAGTGACATTGCAGCAAAAGCAAAACTCTCCGTATTGGGTGAATTAATTACAAATTTGTTGAACAAGTAATTGAGCGCCCACACCGGATCTTTTAAGAATCTAATAGTAGAATTTTTGGATATTTTGAATCACAGGTCTTGTCATGAAACGGCACATAATTATTCAGACATGACTTTTATGTGCAGAACACTCACGTACTAAGCTTTTGTGTGAGAATGAGAAGTATGATCATGAATGTTTTTACCAAATCCTGGATGATATAGCGAAGCCAATATTTTGTGATTTCTGATCGAGCTGTTAGTGGATTTCATCATTATTTGGTGACTGAAATGGATAGGTTGACAGATCTATAAATATTGCAAATGTAATACACCCAGGTACAGGGTTTTATTCCACTAAGCCAAAGTCAAATGGAAAAGATGGTTTGCGAAGTGACCACCCATAATATTTAAAGTGCGTTGACAGTAAAATAGGTATTTAACGTCAAAGGGCCCATGCAAGCTCCAACGCCCAAGGTTTGATTCTCACAATCTGAAATTGATTCCTTTTGAGCACTTATACTAGTAAAAAAGTCCAGCTGTTGCAGGCATATGAGCCTTGAATTTAGAGCACCAATTTTTCAAAGGAGGAACCTTTTCTATGGACCAATGAAGGTTTTAATAAGAATTATTATCTTTTTTCCCTTGGAAAAATGTGGACAGATCGGAGCATCAATCAATTTTTCAAAGGAGGAACTTTCTTATGGACCAATGAAAGTTTTAATAAGAATTATTATCTTTTTTCCGAAGAAAAAATTTGGGCAGATTAACTTTGAAGGGATTAGCAAGGCCTAACTCCAAGAGCGTAAAGGAAAATTGACTCTCCGATTTCCCAATCATCAAAGGAGGAACTTTTTTTTATGGACCAATGAAGGTTTTAATAAGAATTATTATCTTTTTTCCCTTGGAAAAATCTGGGCAGATTAACTGGACTAGCAGGGCCTAACCCCAAAGGCGTCAAGGAGAATTGACCTTGTGACCTCCCAATCTCCCAATCAATAAAGTAATTAAAAATGGAGACTCGACTAATTAAATTAACCCTTAAAACTTTAATACACATTATTATCATATCAACCTCCAATATCCAATTCATATGGCATAAGTCTTACATGACTCACCATGTTGTTAAACCTTCCATTAGGGGTGTTGTTTCAAAACAAAGTTTCTGATATGACACTCTCGAGTGTTCTGCATCAATTATGGCTCTACTGGTCAATGGGATTATAGTAACAAAGGATTCAAAGGGAGATGATGTAGAGCTTGTATCGGACATAACCCCATTTTATGCCGAGTCAAGTGGGAAAATTGGAGACCACGGCTTGCTCTTTGTGCATGGTAGTGGGGAGAACATGAGGCAAAGTATCATAGAGATTAGGGATGTGCGAAAACCACAAGGAAGGCTATATATCCATAAGGGTTTTGTTAAAGAGGTAACAATAAAGGCTGGCAATGAAGTGAACGCTGAAGCTGAGGCCATGTTATGGCAAGAAGCGAAGGTTTATCAACATGCACTGCTCATTATAAGGCCTACCGTTGCCAAATATTTTCATTATTAATGAAATACGCTATAAATTTAATTGATATAAGTATTACTTATTTACTTTGCTCACAAAATGAGCGATAAATAGTTTGAAATAAAATACTTATACAAATCATCGTGCCCTCTTAAATATGATTCTCAAGGTGCGACAACTGGGCGAAGTCAGGGGATTTAACTTTAAAGGACTTTAAACGAACGAAGCACACCACCATTTCAATAGCATATACCATTACGCGAACTATTGACTATTACGCTGGCGTGGTTGACCTTTCTCGGAAGGACTGGATGCTTGGAAGCTGCAAGAAACACGATCAATAACATGTCTTTCAACTTAGCAATAGCGCTCGGTAGGCATTGCTTGGAGCATGCAGAAACCATGAGAACGTAGAGCTAGCACCATATGCAGCAAAATGTATTCCGGAATTGGAGCCTCAAGATGTTGCCACATGCCTGCTTCCATTGAACACTTACGTTTTGTCCATAAGATGGGATGATGCACAAAAGGCTAGAAGAATCTCTTTCAGATTGATTTTCCTAAACTTTGAAAACTAGCAATCTAATCATGGTCATGGTGAAAATAATATAGGCATTACTTTCACTAAAAGAATGGTTAGAAAATAATTAATGGAGTATTGAGACACATATAATATTGCAGAAACATAAAAACACATAAAATAAGAGAGACACATATACGTGGTTTACTTAATTTGGGTTACATCTATATAGAAACAATCATTTCTTCCTTTTATATTATCCAACAAAATAAAGATAAACAACCTACAACAGATCCGTTGTAATTTCCTCTTCGCTCTCACATAATCTTGTCTCTCTTTCTGAATAATGATATATAATTGCAATACAATTCCCTCATATAAGTCCACGGGGGCTTCACTCAATGAACCTCCAACATATCACATGCATTCGTGGCATATTAAATAATACCCTGAATTTGACTATATATTGGAAAATAACTCTAAAAACCGTATTATATAACCCCATACCAATATGAACCCAATACACCTTCCCAATTTACAAAACCCCTACTTTCACTAAATATTGTAAGTATCCAATTTTCCATTAACATTTTTTTATACCCTTTAGATTTTTCATTAACTTTGAGCTCCATTTTTTATACCTGCCAATATAAAAACCCTTTACCCCTGTATATTCCCCAATATATTATGTCTTTTTTTTCTCAATATATACCCCCCAATATGAATGCACGTGGTATGATATTGCTCCACCAGTGAAGCCCCTGAGTATAAGTCGAGGGTTGCATTCTAAGTAAAAAACTCTAAATTGACATAACTTCTACCATAAGATCATTCACCTACTTAAGCACCTGGATTAATTACCAAATTACAATATTTTACAAGGAAAATTTCCATCTAATTTTAGCTTATGAGGACGCTAGCCCGACACCAAGCCTGGAGATAGGCCCCTCGAACCTTGTGGGGGACAAGTCCACCCACACACCCCTGCCCCTCGAACCCTGTGGGGGACAAGTCCACCCACACACCCCTGCGTGGAGGGAGGTACAGTCTTCGTCGATTATACACTTATATAAAGACCTCTGGATCAGGAAGATAATCAGGGTCCACAACCAACAATCTCCCACTTAAATATTGATTATAGCAATTCCACGCTACTTCATTGGCTAAAAAATGTTTCAACTTTAAACTTGGTTGTTTCTAATCTGCATCATTATACTTAAAAACCCATTAAAATTAAATAAAAACCTAATTTCTCGCTAGTGACAACTTATGTTAACATATCTACCTAATTCTGGCTTGTTGTCATCATGTCATCAAATACTTATATGGTCCATACAAATATCTTTAGTAACGTAGAGAAGCCAACAACAATTTGTTTGTTTTTCTGATAATAAACATATTGTCATGTGGCCTTAACATTAAATACAAATTTTTAATTATTACAATGATAAATTCAACTGCAGTCAAAATAGTTGGAAAAATTCCAGGCATAGCTGAGTGGAATTGATCGAAGTTACTACGGGTAAATGGACGTCACTTTGACCAGAAAATTGATGCCTGAATTTTTTATGCTCTAGATCCACGACCACGATTTATCTCGGGGGCACCGTCTTCATATCCAGAAACCGCCAAAGGAGCCCATGGACCATTCACGGTTTCTTAACCTGAGTTCATAACGACAGGTTGGCCCTACAGTTTGTGTATCTTCATAAGAGGCTCGGAAGGCCGAAGTCATTTTAAAAATAATATAAGGGAGTGGGGCCTTATTTTTTAATATAAAGAGTTTTTTTAATATTATATATATATATATATATATTAAATAAATACTTATGTAATTTTATTTTAAAAACTCCATAAAACAAAAACAATTTTAAAATCAGTTTTGAAATTAATTGTAACAGTTGGTTAAGGAGTACGGCCCGGAGGAGTACGACCTGGAGTATGCCGTAAAAGTACTTCTGCCTGGTTAAGAGCTTGTCTTCTTCGGACGTAAGGAAACAGGTTAAAGGCCCAAGACCCAGAGGCATCTGGCAGGAGTGAAAGCTTGACCCAGAGGCATCTGGCAGGAGTGAAAGCCTGCTCCCTTACGGACCACTAGCGGGTTATTACAGGTGGCGTGGTTTTCCTTGATAACAGTAATGAGTCAAATCGACATTCGCTGATAGCAGCGAGAGATGGCTGTCCTCACTGTTGGTTTGACACCTGAGTTTGATAGGTTTTGCCACCTTTGGAAAAAAAAAAAACACAGTTGGTTAAGAAGTAGGTAAATAAAACACTGAAATAGTGACACTATAAAGTTCAAAATTTGTTAATTGCGGGAATATTCTTAATTGCGGTAAAACAGATTTTTATATTCTAGTTTTTGGGGGTGATGGTAGATTGTTTTTTAAGTATGTTATATCATTTATTAATTCGAATGGTACTCATATTATATATTTAAAAAAATTTAATGGTTGCTCCATTATGATGGAAATTTCTCTATTATTTTAGTTTTTTTTTATCATTTTTTCTGCAGGGTTAGAACTTAGATTCTTAATTGCCTAAGTTATTCAATTTTGTGTATCTTCACTTTTTTTCTAGCTACCTTTTAATCAAATCCCTACAACCACCATTTATCTTGGCCAATATGGTTCCAGAGATAGGTTTCAGAATTAGATAATTCATAGTAAGGTCTCATGGTATATCCCTTCGACCATTTATTTTGAAAGTTCTCATCAATCTTTTAGATGTCCTAGGCACTGGTTCCCTCACAACTAGGAACTTTCTCCAGGGATACAACATCAAATTGGCATCATTGCCAGGAAGCTGAATTGAAATATCTTCCCTCAATTTTATTTGGAAATTTTTGAAAGGATTCTTGAAGGTGACAAGAATAAGATTTTGGCTGTAAATCCTCACCAACCCTCTTCATCTTTGGGCATTTGTTTTTCTGGGTTTTGAAAATGGCTCTTCCTGCATTCTTAGCAAACAAGTTTTCCCCCTTTGATTTCACTGGGACACGTGACTATCCTCATCCTATGCCTACATTTCATGAATGGAATATTTATTTACCAAGATTTAGTGGAAGTGCATATGAAAGCCCAACTCAACACCTTAAATATTTTCATGAATGCATAGAGCAACATGGGATTGTTCATGAAGACGTGAAAATGAAGTTGTTTATTTCTTATTGGGACCAGAAAGCTAGGTTTTTGTACAAGTATTTACTTTGTTCAATAGTTTCCACTTTGAAACATTTCCATTTAGTGTTCAGCTATTTTTGTAGAACTTCATATGCACATGAGTTTCTTTTTGAAGGTTGTTGTGAATATTTGGATCCTGAGAAAATTTTTGAAGCTCATGATGATCCTGCTGAGGAAACTAATTACAATGTTGATAATGTATCAAGCATTCAAGGGGGATACATCCATATTAATTACAAAGATGTTTTTGAATGCAAATAGCTATATTTTTCTAAAAAATATGCTAGAAAGTTCAACAAAGACTATTCTTCAATAGTCCTACAAGAAGAAAATTTGTTGACCCTATTCCAAGCAAACCAAAATAGCATTAAACTAGAGGAAATTTTGAGCCTGCGTCAAGAATTTTTACTCAAAAATCAAGAGTAAGGAGAGACCATTAAGATGCAAACAAACCCTCAGATATCTTATCTTATTGAATTTGTTCGTCCTCCTATCTATGATTCATATGATACAAAAAATGATTCATGGAAATCTGCACAAGAAGAAAAATCTAATCATAAAGTTGGCAAAGATGCTCTAGTTTATGATTTGTATGCTTTAGAGGAGGAATTTAGTGCATTTCATTAGGAAGACAATAAAGACATATTTTACCGGAAACAAGAAGGTAAGGTTTTTGAAATGAAGGAAAGAGGTTTACAAAAAGTTTCTCATATGCATAAATGTTTAGAAAGAAATCAATATTTCTCCCAAAAGCCCAAAGTTGAAGAGTTGATTAATTATGATGTCTACCTTGGAAAAGAAGACATCTCCTATAGTTCCAAAAAAAATTGATGGAAATTTTTTATGAAATACATCAACCACCTGCTACAAAGTTGAGAGAAAATGAAATTTTTGATCAATGACTTCTTTTCTCATACATTCTAAGACCAAGTAACAAACTATATGAAATATTTTTTTCTCGGAAACCAATCTCTTTTTCTAGGTATGTACTTGCTCTTGTAGACCATTTTCTACTGCTCTTGGTTGTTTTTATTTTTATTCATGAAGTTCAGGGAGCCAGGGTAATATCTAGCACTTAGATGTTGGCCTAGTACCACTGGAAGGTGGATTACACTTGATTGATATCAACCCTATACATAGGTAGGATTTATACATAAATAAGCTACAACATTTGAGTATTTACATTTCAGTTTGTTAGAGGTTTTTATTTTAGTTCATAGGCTCAGGAGAAGAATTCTAGAAAATAAAGTTTAAGGGAAATTTAAATTTTTAGACTTGAGATTAGACTCCATGCCCAACAAAGGCTACTATCTTACAGTTCTCAACACTTTGTAGGAAAAGCACTATCCCCAATTGGAGCCAATATGTTGTAGCTAAATGTTGCACAATAAAAAATTTCAAAAATTTTGGGGGTGAACTTGTGCCAGTAATCAAAATTAAAGGAAGATCATTTCGGTGAAATTCATTTTGATTATGTTATCGATCTGGTTCATATATGAAGCACAATATTTAACATTATTCATAAAATTTCCTATGTGCCAAAAATTGAGTCTTGTAATATTATTTTTTCTCTCAGCATTTTCTGCTGAGAGGTTCTTTTATTTTAAAATTATTGAGGCTTGAATGCCCAATATCCATGTCACAATCCAAGTGTCGAATTCAACAAATTGATAGCCAAAGCTAACCAAGGTTAGCACTCATACAAGGCACCAAGGAAGGAACCCATGATCAAGGAAGAAGGAGTATATAATATGTGCTTAACGTGTTAGAATGTAACATGAACGATGGTGCATATTTGTAACAAACCCCATCCCACATTTACCAGATTTTACAAGCTCTTCAGTTAACTTTGAAGTGGAGTGTCACTATGACATGACCCAACCTACTCGTTCCAATTAAGGAAGTGGGGCCTAGAATAGAGACCTACTGACCACAAACTAACATCCTACAAGGACTAAAAATCACCCAGGAGTTGAGGAAAAACCCTAGGTGGTCAATCCCTAAGATGGAACCTATTTTCACTGACCTAGAGCCCCAACTAAATGCATGACAAGGCCCGGGTGCAGTTATAGGCCTCCAACCGCATGCACAACATTTCCTAAGTGTGTTTATAGTCCAAAATATCCATTTCAGAGGGTGTGGTCTCGAGATCTTAGCCACCTTTCCAGGTAAGCCTATAGACCACTGCACAAAACTGCCTGTAGCTTCTCATAATAATAAATGACATAATTACAAGGCTAAACATACCAAATTGAGTTAAAAACTTGACCTAGACTGACCAGAACATATTAGGTGTTTCTTCAAACATATGGTAAACATGTAAGCTATAGGTCATGAATGCATATCTATGTGTGAATCTTTGTTCTTTAGCTTTGAATCACCAACAAATTCTAATGACCTCTCAAGTAGCTGCAACAACACTTGTTACCCCATGTATTCATCAACCATTCATCAACTAATCAAAGCATAACAATAGACATAGCTAGAACATGTTATAGAAACATGCTTATAACCAACATATAATCATAATATTAACCATGACAGAACAACCATCAAATCCACATAATAAAAACTATAAATGATCATAGAGTACAATAGATGAATAACTCTTATTAACTTATGGAAAATCCAATCAAGTTAGGGACTTCCACGTACCACCCGACCATATATTGAGTTGAACCAAGTCTTTCTTTCAGCCAATCACCCTCATGCCATATTCTAAGCTTGAGTGTGGTATCTCATGGGATAAATTGAGACATAAAAAACCAAGGGAATCCAGAGGTTAAACCACCTCCACCCTATAACTACTGACCTTGCCAAAACTGGTCAAGGGATCATAAAACCAAAACAAGTTTGGATGCCTTAGAATTCCTTCACCATACATTGAGGAATTTTCTTGTCTCCACCCACCTGTCGAGGAATTCCAGGAGAAAACCATCTCCATCCCCAACTGTTGGGAATTTTCCTTAGATGAACTCACCCGGTTCCAAAATCTTTTTCCAATCCAGAGCTCAACCAAGAAATGAATCCCATCACACCATGGCTATCTAGGAAATGGAAAGGCAAGGTTGAAACCACTGTCGAACCTGACAAACCCCATGCCAATGATAGAAAATTAACTAAATAAAAAAATGCATTCACACATCAACTAGGAAATCACACATCCAACCTGTTATTTGCAAAATCCTCGTTTTGAAGTTGTTGATCCAACCTTCTCCTTGCTTTCCTTTCTTGTCATTTTCCTTCATTTTATTTCTTTCTTTCCTTCTCCTCTTGATGCATGTTGGGTGTAGTATATGTTCAACTAACAAACCAACACTTAATTTCAATCTAGGGTTCGTGGACTTCGAGGCGAAGCACTGGAAATACCAGAGAAGGACTCTATCAACCTACAAAACAAAACCCTAATTTTCCTAGAAATCACTCACACCTTGAGTTCCCAACACTAGTTAACCCTTGTTGTAATCATTCACTCAAAAGAAGTATTTAGAAATAAAATCATAAGCACTAATCTTGCAATCTTCCAACAACTATAAGCAAACCCTAGATATTATCAATTGAAAAAAAGTAAACCCTAACTAACAACAATCAAGGAACAACCCTAACTATTCATTAATCTAGATAACATGAGCATCAACCAAGCTAAAGTAAATACTGTCTTATCAACTACAGAACACAAGCATGAAAAATTTAAGAAATCCAAGCTTTTCTAATGCCAAACAAGACTCTCCACTCAAAATAAATCCTTTATTCAAGTTCCTACACTAAATTCTATTTCCACTCAATTCTATGTGCAAAAAAATGATCATAGTCACTCCACTTTGTGTGTAAACAAGAAATTGAGAGTGTGGCTAAAATATATTATCAATGAAACCAGATGTATCAACTACAAAGGAAACAACTTCATGAAAACACAAAATGAACCTCACTCTAAACTATTGTTTTCTCAAACTTCGTAGCACAGTTCAATAAATAATATATTCAATTAATGGAATCTACATAACCATATTCATGCAATGGAACTCTAGAAAAGAAATTATTTAATGTTCTTCAAAATACAAACTAGTGAGAAACTATCAAATAATGTTATAGGTTTTTATTTTGAGTGATGATAGTTTTCTTCCTTCAATGACTGTTCCTACATGCATTACAAACCAACAACATAAGTGCAAGATTTCATAAACACATACCATTTCTTAAATAACCAAGAAACCAATATAGCTTACGTAATCAAATATTATCTAAGTGAACACACTCTGTATTATAATAATCAACCATGAACCAAAATCGTGCCTTGTAGTTGTCTCAAATAAATATTCGAATTTTCCTTCCATTTTACTAAATGACTAGGGTTATTATCATTGTAACAAGCTTCATTTGACTTGAATATGAACAAACTTGACAACTCACCCCAGAATTATAGATGTCTTGATATATTCTTTATAAAGCCCATTTATAATTCAGACAACAAAGATTCAATGGTTCTTAAGTTGATATACTCAAATAACAAAGGATCTGTATGGTTAGTGGTGAGCCCTCGTATTGCACCAAGAATGTTGCAACTCCTAAGGGTTCCTCAACTCAAATTATCAACCCGGGGTTTGTACAAACTTCTATTGGCATTATGATACAAGTGTTGTCCTTGATGGCAACTCACTCACAGGTCAGCTCAGATTTGATAAAAGGCAACTCACAGTGTAATAGGTCAATTAAGAGGTAACAAGGCATTGGTACAGAAGAACAGGAAGTCAGAACAAAGGTCCACTGATTAGAATCAAGAAGTTGAAGGAAAATGATGTTTTCATATAGTTTAAGCTATATACATAGGTTCACCTTGTCAAAGCAGCATATACACGCAGGTTCATAAAACAAAAAGAGTGTATACATATGCACGCACTTTCACAAGAGGAAAAGTGCGTATGGGTTGGAAAATCAAGAAAATTAAAGAGTAGGGTCAATATCATGTTATTAGCCTACAATATTGAGCAGAGTAACACCTATTTGATCCCGTCTAGGAATACCATAGGTCCTAAGTGTTGTTTTGGTCCGAAGTATTGAGAAAGGCCAAAAACTATATAAGGCAGAGAATATCAAAGGGCCACAATGTGCAAGTGAAAGGGTTTCTCAGGAATACTTCTATCTGAAGTATATTTTATGTTGTAGGGGCTATGATTATGATATGATCTAAAATATTTTGTGCACCTTCAATTCAATGTTGGATCAGGATCATGAGACCTAAAATGACTTATCATTGAATGACCTGATATTGTTTGGGCTAGATCTGATTGCTTACACATGTATTATTGTTTAAATTTCATGGTCTGGGCATGTCTAAAATCTGGAATAACATCAAAGTTGTAAGTTAGTATTTGCAAAAATATACGTTGGTTCGCCTTGGTGAAGGCGTGTCTACACTCTGGTTCAAAGCTTCCAAGTAGCGTATACAAAAGAAAAGCCTGTTATTAAAAAATGACCAATTTATCTGATCAGTGTTGTTTGTTTACTGTTGTCTATCAATGATGTCTTATTAGATCTGAAAGTAGAACTGAATGCATAAGGAGATTGAGTTTGATTGATTGATTGATTAAATGAAAAGGGTGATCTTTACTGCTATCTGTTTAGCTCTCTGTAACTTTATAGTAGCTTACTGGTTGGTTCAGATTTGATTCAAAATTTTTATGTTTCAGTAGTTTTGAAGGTATACGCAGGTTTGGTTAAAGGAAGTAGTGTATACACATGGGTTGGGTTCAGTAAAGTAGCGTATGCATTTGGATGTATGATTTTTGAGGTTGTAACTAGTTTTGAATGATGATGCATGTTTCTGGGTTCAACACAATGTTCTGGTGACAATGATCTGACTGTTCATATTAACTAATTGTTGGTTGATTCAGTTTGAGTTTCAAAGTTTCTGATGGGTCCAATGTGAAAATTTGATGAAACGAGGCCTTCTTATTGTGTTGTTGTGTAACAGGAGCATCTAGTCTAAAAATTAATGAAACGTGATCCTTGGAGGAAGAGATAAGTTTGTAGCCTTCTGTAGGTCAGTGCCTACGTTATAGTAAACATATCAACTAGTACAAGAGCTAAGGGGTTGTAGCTCCCTTCCAATAGAAGCTGGAAAATGAGAGAAGGTTGTAGCCTTCTACAAGTAGGTGCCTATGTATTGGTATGAGTCTGCACTAGTACAAGATTGTAATTTTTTTTTCTTTATATCAAAAGAAGACAGAGACGACAGAAGCAGGTGGTTTTTGTCCCGCATTGGGTTTCCACCTTAAATATTGGTGTTCATGTATGTTGCTTATGTGTGATGGTTTATTATGTTATTACTGCACATAGTTATCATATAATAAGATACTGGTGCACTGATTAAAGATCAACACATGATAAATTGACTAAATCATAAGTTCTCTGGGTATATGCTAGTTTCTCTAATCATAGTAGCATTCACACTCAAGTTCACTTCACTGAAGTAGTGTATATAAATCTGAATGGGAAATGAAAAATTATTGAACTATAAACATTGATTCACCCCCCCCCCCTCCTCGCCCCTCTCAGTATTATTTCCAACAAATTCTAGGTGACATTGCTATATGCACAGTAGATAGGGTTCCACTCAATCCACCCTCAATTATGACATTAGATCAAAAAGTGCTTAGAGACCCTTCCTCCTACTGAATTAGAATGAAAGATTATTGATAAAGGGACAATTGGAATTTTCTTCTAGCTATGAAAATAGAAATTCCATTGACTCAACTTGTAAAAACTTAACTAATCAATTCATGAAAGGACAAAGGATAACCTACTTGTAGAAATAAAGCTATGTTGTCTTGCAGAATTCATCAAATTACCTCATCTAGTTGCAGAAATGAAACTAATTTATCTTGCATAATTCATCAAATTACCAATCAAAATTGCATGTACCATCTACCTATTTCACACTTGCTCATAAATGAATAACCTACTTGCATGATAAAGAAACTAACTCTACAATGTTTTTGTAGTGAAGAAAAGGAAGGTTTGGAATGGCCTAGGAGCTTTCCCTAATCTTAATATCACACTTGGGGGTCATTATGCATCTTTTCTAAGTCAAATTTACAGTCAAGATCGAAATTGATGAAGGAAAATGTTGTTATAGGTTTGCTTCACACGATTGCTACATTAGGTCTGTAATGCTACAGATGGCCTTTAATGTTACAAGTAGGCCTTTAATGGTACAGGAGGGTATCTAAGTGGTTTTTGAAGGTGAAAAAATTGTCTTGAGGGTATGGAGAAGTGGATAGTAGTTGAAGAAAATGAAAATAGATTGGTTTGAGCCCCTAGCCAATCTCAAGACCTCCCATAGGCCTGTCTTGCACTAGGATGATTGCTCTCATTGACCTAGGCAGAATGACTTATAAAATAGCGTTTTAGGATGGAGTTTGGAAGTGGTGAAGGTGCCATTCCCTATAGATCAACTTCGCCTTGAAATCAATCACATGCATGCATCCATTTATCATTAAAAAAATGAAATAACTTATGATGGAAAAGATGAGTTGAATTTAAATAGCATATAATTCATGTAATACCATTGATCTAATCACTAACTGAATTCTAAGCTACAAAAAGAAAATTTAAAACAATAAAACTAACACTAATCTATTTCCAAGAAATCATAAACACAATCTTTTTGGGTTGTGGTTGTGAATCCTTCCACTCATTCTCACACAAGAGAGGTTATGTAGAGGCTGAAACCACAAGATTTTGTGGGTTAATCTCTACTGAAATGAAAGAAAGTATGAACTACTTGGAATCAATAAGAAACATAAGTACAAGAAGAGGGACCAAAGCCTTTGGGTTGGGTCCAAACCCAAGGGTCTCAACCCTCTAAAACTAACTCAGATGTAACTTAAAATCCAACTTCTCATTAGCAAAAAGTGTAGGTCTAATATGTCACATAAAAGCTGAAAATAACAATGTCAATCTTGGAGCTTAATAGCTACACCTAGTTGAACAGAAACTTCAAATCCTAATGAGCTCTTCTTCTAGTTTATTTATACAAAACGGAAGTTAAAGCAACTCCTTTGAAAGTAGGAATGGTTCCCTCCTTGATCTCTAAAATGGTGGATCTTGTCCCTCTTGATCTTCACTTGGACTAGGAGTCACTCTACTACCAATGAACTCAAATTGGTGAGAGAGCATATGGTGATCCCAAGTTGAGTTTAGAGAGTTAATGAGGTGGGAAAACCCCCTATATTCTCTCCTAGTTGTCTCCATTAAGCCCATGCATACTAATAGCCTAAAATATGCCTCATTTTCCTACAATTAAACCACATTAGGCCACATACTATGAAAAACACCTTTTTCTCCTCTTACTAAGCATAATATAACAAAAAAATGTGAATTATTGTAAGAAAATGATAGTTTGAAGGTTGGAGGATCGCATATTGATATTCAAAATGTACCTATTGATTGGACTCATCATCACCCCCCTGCTAAAGGTGTTGCTCATCCTCTGAGAAACTCAGTCATCCATGTGTAGCTCTTTCATGGCCCTCATGGCCTCCCTAACATCCCATGGCTCCTTAGATGGTGTGCTCTCTTGGGGGTAAAAACTTTCATTCCTATCTATTTCTGTCCATTCCTTCTTCTCTCTTGCTTCATCTCTTCCTTTGTAAGCCTAGCAGCAAGGCTAGATTGAGATTGAGTCCTATCCACCTAATTTTCGTCCTCTGCATGATCCTCTTATATAATGGTGTTCTCTCCAAGCATTCCTTAGCCTTCCAGGAGAGTGATATTCTCTAATTTGTAAACGATGGGGTAAGGCATGCCATCTCCTCTGGCAAGCTTGTAGACTTTCTGTTCCCAACAACTTGAATGTGTCTTCAAAGTGTAGAATGGCTTGCTCCTAGGTAATAATGCATTTGGGTGCTAAAGCAACATCATTGGATATGGGGACATGATTTCTAATCACAGTCTTTGGGATCATTAGCTCTGCCCTGATATACAATGGTTCCTTTTCTTCCCTTGTCATTACCCTTTTCACTTCCTCATCTCTTATCTCCTCATGAGTCATCCAGGATGCTAAAGCCATCAACTCCATATCTCCCAATATTGAATTGGGATCCCAAAAATACATATTTGTCAAAGTGAGGTCGTGCATGTAAAATTCAGCCAATTTTTCTTTGTCTTCCATGTTAGTTTGGTTGCAAAATTCAATGAATTGTTTATAGTTTTGAAATGGTAGAGATCCATATTGTGCTAAAGTTTTGATTTGGAACTGCAACCACTGTTCTTTGAGAAAGAGGGAATAAGTATATGATGGCTATCTATATTGTAGTGCTTCCATGGAGAGACTTTCCATGGTGGAAATTTTTGTTTCTTTCTCCTGCAATCTCTCTCTCAACCTCATGTTTTATGCCTGTAGTTTCTCCTTCATTATAGAATCTCTCATTCTCATCTCACTTAATTATTTTCTTGTTTCAATGAACTTTTCTTCCATGAGGCCTACATCCTCTACCTTCTTAGATTTAGAAATTTTCATCCACCTATGGGTTCTACCTCTTTCTATCTCTAGCTCATAAAGGAGTGGGATTGCAAATTTTTCAGGGATAATCCTTCCTCCAATTAATTTTTAGTAGGATCTCAAGCTAGGTTGTGGGCTTGGTTCTTAGGGCTCTTGTAGGTCTTTTCCAACAATATTTGAGGTGGTGTCTTCCTCTTGTGAGCCTTTCTTGGGATCCTCTAGCTTCCCTTGTCCTGCTTGTAGTAGACTCTACCCCTCCTATAGAAAACCCTATCTCTCATGTAGCAACCTCGATCCTCCTGAAGCTTCTCTTCTCCTCTTCCTCAATGAAATATTTTGTCCTTAGCTTCTTGATTTTGATAGACCTAGTGGTAGGCCTACTTACAGGTGCTATGGGTGACTTTGCTTGGGTTTTACGAGGAGTGAACTCCTCAATTTTTCTCTCACTAGGTCCTATATCTTCCTTTTTTCTTGGTGACTCCCCAATAATTAAAGGAACCCTTGTAGGAGTTTGTGGCTTCCCTTGTCTAATTCTAGTGCTCTTCCTAGTTCTAAAATACATTTGACTTGGTCTTAATTTCTTCCTCTTGGGATTGACATGAGTGCCCAACGTAGCTAAGGTTCAATGTCTTCTACTCCTTGGGGTGGAGAAGTCTTCTCAGGGCTTATTCTCTCTTCTTTGTTCTTCTACTCGTCTTATCCTTTCATCTTGAATTCTCCTTCATATTTATTTTCTCCTTTTTTTTCCTCTGCTTTTCCTACACTTCCTCCAACACTAGAGGCTGGAGTCTCTCTTGGTGTGAGGGTTTGTGTTTCTATAAAATCCTCCCTATCCATGTCCACAAATTTGTTCCATATGACAGGGATTCGCAAGTGGTTTAGAGCATCTACCACTATCATTTTGATGAGGCAATGGTGAGATAAATGTTGGTGTTTTCCTTCCGTTACCTTTTGGCTCATCTCCATGATTGACTGTAGAAGGAAATTAGGGACACTGAGTCTTTAAGAAATGGGTAAATTTGC
Source organism: Pinus taeda (assembly GCA_000404065.3). NCBI lineage: Eukaryota > Viridiplantae > Streptophyta > Pinopsida > Pinales > Pinaceae > Pinus > Pinus taeda. Next base: position 115,516 of record APFE030522229.1, on the reverse strand, counting down.
CGTGAATCTCAACTCTTGGAGCAACCTGAAGTGGTAGGCATAAACCACACTTAATGTCCCTTCACAAGATATGTATTTAAGGATATGGTAAGTTTCCTCATCCCAAGGTTAAGGCATAATTTCTCTTCTCACTCCATTCTTATCTTCTAAAAGATTCTCTTTTGAAAGGAATAAGTTTTCCTAGCTGTGACACTTACTTGTTTGTCTTCTTTTCTCCATCTAATTCCTAGAGGAAAGGTGGTCACTCTGCTGATAGTTTCAGGACTGAGAGAGATGGCCAACCCTGTGACAACAGTTATGTCATTGTCTTCCCCTTGAGAGTGAATTGCTATGGCAAATTCATGGGCAAGATCATCATCATACCCCTTTGGTAGCTCAAAGAAACCCAAGCACTAGTGGTTTTTGAAGATGTCAACTACATGAGGGGGTGAATTCTCTTGGTGTTTCAGGGTTCCATTTTATTAAATCCTTCCCTTGTCTCTTTTATATTACTCCTTGATGCTATTTAGGTGTGGAATTAAAAAAATTCAAGCAGTCTCAGTGGTGAAATAGTGGAATAAAAAGTGGTAAAACAATGGCACAATTCTTGGTAATAGTGAGGTAGAAGGGTGCTCAAATTGATATCACCCAAATTATTTTATTTTATCTTAACAACAAAAACTTTCAAAAGGGTCCCCTACTAATCAATTGACAGCTAAAGGTTCTTAATTTCAATTACAGTTCCCATGAAATTGGGTGTAGAAACAAAGAAGGAGGGTATCACTTACTTCTTATCAAAGCAATTCTAGGTGTGCAGGTTTTGAGACAATATTGAGCCATTGTGACTCATTTTCCTCCTCTCAACCCCTATTGTACCACCTCTCATCACTCCTATACAAAATTGCAAACCTACTTATAGATTTCTAATGTAGCACTCTATAGGCAGGGTTCGAAATTCCTCAGTAACACTCTAGGCTACTCGATGCACTAGGTTGTCCTTCCTTCACCGGGTTTTGGAATGAGTGATCATGAAAATGAAGTTGAGACAACATATAATATCCTTTTTGATTAAAATATTGGAGTGCTATAGTGACTTGGAATTAACACGAGTTTCCTCTTTTGGACCATTTTCCCTACTAATTGTAATCATCTCTCCCTCCTTGTGATCATCACCCCACTCTTTGAGGACACCACTTCATTTTCAATTGGCATTTCCACATTTCATGGGAAAATTAACTCACACTTGAGTTTACTAGTCAAGGGTGGCCAAGTTCACTAACCATCTCCAGCATATTAAAACACCTTTTATTGCTTAAAACACATTTCTGTCATTTTTATGCAGAGGGAGGAGGTTAGGGTTTCCATACTTGAGCCTACCTGCAAATCGAACTACTACAGAGGGTTTCATGTTGGAGTTGGAGAATAAATCATTATGATCAAGGGAGTTGAGATCTTTAACTTATTTCCTGTGCATATCTTCATTTTTTATGTTACCTTGACTGTTGTTGTTGTTGTGTGTTTCTAGGTACCTCTACTGATATTGAAGCTATTGCTGCTAGTGGAAATCCTCCTTGAGAATGAGATGTCTTATCATAGTTGCAAAAAAAGCTTCATCATCCCTTTTGGCGGTGGAAAAAAACATAATATCAATGATTAATGTGTGTTTGTACATGCTGCTACAAGAGGAGTTTTTTCCTGTAGTAGTCTTTTGTTCTCCCCTTGAAGTCTTTAGTTTGCATGAGGGAGATGAGGGAGATGATTATGACCTATGAGGATAGGGTTAGAGTCATGGAGGGGTAGTGTAGACACTGTAGAGATAGAAAATGGTAGCTTCTATTTTTTTCTTAAGGTAGGATAGAATGGAGAGTTTTGACCAACTTTTTGGTGAAATGAGTGGATGGATGAGGGATGGGTGATGGAAAAGTCATAGGAGGACCTTGTTTATCATTTCTCAGAGTCAAGATGGTATTTTGAATATTTTTCCTCCTCGGATCTCCCTCTGGTAGCTCCACAGGCTCCTCCTATAGCATTATAAGACCTTCCCGTAACATCATAGAGAGGAGGTGAATTTTGGATTTCTTGATGATCAGATGGTGGAGAGAGATAGTAATGTGAATGGAGATGATGGATATGAGGTGTATGGATAGAGGAATGGATGGTAGCTTGTAGGTCTTGGTCTGTAGCCATGAAATCTTCTATTGTGTACAACTCTGCAAAACAAAATAAAAGTCAGAAAATATGATACAAGCTTCTTCCTTATTCTCTTTTATTTCTCTCTTTTTTTTTCTTTTTTTCTTTTTTTTTTGTCTTGAGACACACTGGTTGCCTCAAAGGCGATTTTCAACCTACATGCCTACCCTAGGTTCCTCAAAGGAGGTTTTCACCTAGGGATCTTTATTCTTTTTTCCTTCTTCTTTTTTCAGCCCTGTGCTGCCTCACAGAGGTTTTCAACCCTAGATTTGGCCTCAGATGCCTCATAGAGGTTTTCATCGAGGACTTTTATTTTACTTATTTTATTTTTATTTTACTTATTTTTTAAATTTCTAGGAGTGATGTGGACTAGAAGCTATGAAACTCCTAATCACATTCAAGTCTTTGTTGATTGAATTTGTCTATATAAATTGAACCTGTAGCCATTTACAAGCAAGGGAATGCCTTCCTCATCAATGGTTTTGATGTAGACAGATCCATTTTCATGGCACTTTTCCACTAGATGGGCCCAACCATCTTATCATTAGCTTCATTTTAAAATATTTGAACCTATAATAATATAGCAGGGCCCAATTCCCTTCTTGAAAATTATTTTCCTTGATATGATTGTCATGCAAAACCTTCCTTTGCAGTTGTATGACTTTGGTGTGTAAGACAGCTTGCATTCTAAACTCATCTAAGTCATTCAGTTGGAGCAACCTTTCTTGTTATGCTATGGTGACATCTATGTCCAACTAAGATGCCATTCTCAAAGTGTTATATTCAAACTCAATAGAAATCATATCTTTCATCCCATAAACCAAATCATATGGAGTGAATCTAATGGTGGTTTTCCAAGTTGTATTATAGGACATCTACTAGTCTCTCTTCCCAATATTTCCTATTGTTGCTAACAACCTTGGTGAGGATGATCTCTAGTGCTCTATTTGTGACCGCTAGTTGCCCATTTGCTTGAGGTCAATAGGCAATGGATGTCTTGTGCTTGATATGGTGCTTCCTCATGAGATCCTCAATAAAATTGGATTTGAATTGTGCTCCTTGATCAATGACTACCTCCCTTGGATACCCAAACTTGTAGAAGATGTTTTATCTTTAAAAATCTGCCACTTTCTATTCAGTTGTTGCTTTAACAACTTTTGTCTCAGCTCACTTTGTTAATTAATCAGTACACACAATGATCTGCTTTTTTTACCCTGATGGTGGATCAATTGGCCTAAGGAAATCCATGCCCCACTTGTCAAATGGCTCTAAGGCGTCTTGAGGTTGTAGGGGCATTTCATCCCTCGGTGTGGGTTTTCCCATCCTTTGGCACTGATCACATCTAGTGGTATATCTCCTTGCATCTGGATATAACGTGAGCCAATAGTAACTATCCTATAAAACTTTAAAGGTTTTCCTTTTTGCAGCAAAATGACCCCACAAGGACCATCATGACATGTTGATAGGATGTCAAAAAAATCCTCCTCTCTTATAGATCTCCTCAACATTTGATCTGGTCCCCATATAAAAATATTGCCTCCAATCCAAGTGAAAGGAGAGATTTTTCTTACAATTTTTCTTTTCTCCCTAGATGATATAGTAGGAGGGAGCCTCCCAGAAACCAAGTAGTTTCTTATGTCAACAAACCAAGGAGAAAGAACTAATATGGAAAAGAGGTGCTCATCTCATAGTTGATCATCTACCATCCCTTCATTACCTGCAGGCAAGGTTAACCTGGACAAAAATTCTGCAACAACATTTTCTTTTCCTGGTTTGTCAATAGGAGTCAAATCAAACTATTGTAACAATAATGAACACCTAATTATCCTAGAATAAACATCGCTTTTTCATCAAATATTTAATGGTTGCATGATTAGTATGAACAAAAGTTTGATACCCAGTGATATAGTACCTAATTTTTTTTAAAGAATGTACTACAACCAAGAGCTCTTTTTCAGTGACTGTAATTTAGCTCATCTTTAGAAAAATACTTACTAATGAAGTGAATAACATAAGGAAATTTATCCTCTACTTGTCCCAAGGCTCCCCCCACATCTTTATCTAATGCATCAATATGGATATGGAAAGGCAATGCCTAGTTGGGACCTCTTAGGATCAGTGCAATTGTCAACTTTTCTTTCAACACTTCATGGGCCTCTTGACAACTGCTGGTCCAACAAAAATTTGAATCTTTGTCTAGTAAACCAAACAAAGGTGAAGTCACTTTACTCAGTCTTGGATGAATCTCCGATAATACCCCGCTAGTCCCAAGAAGCTCCTGACATCCCTTTTCTTCTGAGGGGTAGGGACCCTTTTGATGATGGAAATTTTGTTTGGGTCTACCTGTATCCCTTCCTTGGATATGAAATGGTGAAGGATAGTCCCATCATTCATTACAAAATCACATTTTTCATGGCTTAGAGAGAGATTCATTTCAATGCATTTCTTCAAAATCTTGCACAAATTGGAGAGAGCTTCATGGAAGTCACACCCCTAAGGAGTGAAATCATCCATGTATATTTCAACTGAATCATGAACCAATTCAGAAAAAATAATCAAAACTTCCCTCTGGAAAGTAGCAAGGGCAATGCACAAACCAAATGGAAGAACTATATAAGAAAAGGTACCTCAAGGACATGTGAATGTGGTTTTGTCTTGCTTTTCGAGACTAATTTGGATTTTATTGTATCCACTAAATCCATCTAGGAAGGAGAAGAATTTCTTCCTTGCAAGGCCATCTAGGACTTGGTCAGTGAAGGGAAAGGGAAAACGGTCCTTATTTGTAGCCTTGTTGAGTTCCCGATAATCTACATATATTCTCAATTTCCCATTCTTCTTAGGAACTAACACAAGAGGTGACACCCACGCACTATCTAAAATGGGGTTTATGAACCCTGCATCCAGTAGCTTTTGTAGTTCTTCTTTCATAATGTCCTTAAGAGTTGGGTTCATCCTCCTCTAGGGTTGGTGCACAATCTTGCATCCCTCCTTGATGTAACTATAGTGAGTATAGACTGAGGTATGCACACCTTTCATTTCCTTATCACCCCAAGAAAAAACATCAAGGTATTGCCTCAACACTTTTCACAACTGTTATTCATGTTTGGCTGAGAGAGAAGGGTTGACCTTTAAGGTTCAGGATGGGAAAAACTCTACAATATTGACATGGTCTAGACTTGATTCAATAGGGCATAAGTCATCCCAAGGATTACTCTTAGATTCTTTAATCAACTCATCAATTGTTATGGGAGTGGGAGGTTGATTGTGAAGGACATGGTTAATGAAGTTATCTTCATCAGGTTGACCCCCTCCTGTAGATGTTTAGAGTGCATATGGGGTGGGGGGTGGTGTGATACAATTCATATTCTTCTTCCTCTTCTAACCATAAGGGTAAGTCATGCTCAATAGAAGGCTGAGAAGGAAGATACAAGACCAACTGTTTAGAATAATGTCCATTCTTAATGGTCATGTTCCCAACCCTAAAACTAATGTAAGCATCAATAGTGGCTAACTGTGGCCTTCCCAATATGAGAGGATAACCATTAAAGTTGGTTTTTGGCTAGAGAACTAGGAAATCATTAGGATACTCCCAAGAGTTAATGGAGACCATACATATTCAACAACTCCCTCAGGAGCTACTATGGATGTTTCTGCAAGCTACAACACCATGGTGGTCTTTCTCAAAGACCCTTGGAGGTTTAGCTTTGGCATGGTTTACTTAGTCATCACATTGATTGCAACCTCGATATCAATCAAGGTGTTAGGGAATATAAGGCCATCAATTTGCGCATATACTAGGGCTTCTGAGGTTAGATATTTCGGGAATATTACCCTCCCAAGCATTAAATCAGATAATTTCCAAACAAAATTTATGGTGGGGGTGTCTCTTTTTCTTCTCCCAGGATTTTTGAAACATTTATTCTTATTGAGATTATTATAGATGGGAACATATTTAATATCCTGGAGAAGGGGTATTTTAACACATAAATTCTTCAATTCTCCCAAAAGTTCAACTTCTTCTGGCATGTGTTGGCTAGGGTGGATCAACCTCTTAGGAAAAGGAGGTGGATTGAATTGAGGAACAGTCTCTTCATTCTCTTCTTCAAACTCTTCAGGTGGAGAAGGTGGGTGGTTATTTGGAAGCACTCTCATAGACCGAAGGTTGATCTCCTGGATTTCCATTGCATAAGCAAGATAAGATGTCTCTCCACTGTAGACTTGTTGTGCTTGCTTGTTGTTCAGGTTGGGATTTGGTTGAGAAAGAATTGGAGGTTTCTTAGGTGGAGTAGGATGAGTTATTTGTGGCTAAGGTTGGGTTGGAGGAAGTAAAGCAGGAGCTTGGTTAACTTGAGGCCTCCACCCTTGTGATTGGTTGCCCCATTGAGAAGATTGGGGTGGTTATGGCTGAAAAGGATGGTTGACAAGTTTAGGAGGATATGTAGGAGCATAAGGCCAAGAAGGAGGTGTGGACTAGGATGGGTCAGTGAAAGAGTACCAAGGTTGCAAGGGTGTATTTTGATTTGGATTATAATAAGGGTAGTGTGCACCTTTCATTCCTTGTTGATATGGTCGAGGTCCTCGAGGTATTCTTTGATTATTGAAAAAAAGTTGGTCTAACCCCCCTTCTGCCCCTTGATATACAACTTTTAGTCTTGGAAAATAAGGGAACTTGCATGTTGCATGATTTTATTCACAAACTAGGAAGACCTTTATGACATTTAATGGGAACCCATTCCTAAGATGTCTTTTTGTGTATCTAGGGCAAAAAATAGCTAGTGACCTTTCTAATTCCTCCCGATTTATTTTGATTTGCATGATATTCATTTGCAGTGTAAAGGTATGCAACATTTCACTCTTGAAATCCTCCAACATGTTACCTATCTCATTCTTAATGGATGTTTTGCAGGGAGAGGAACTGACCAAGCCTTGACTAGCGTTACCCTTATTCTTAGTAGCCCTAGAGTGATTCTTGAACGAACTTTTATTGTCATCATAGGATGAATGATAGATATATCCTCCAGAAAACATGTTGAGGGTTTCCAATATGTCTTCCCTGATCCCTCAGAGAAGAACTAGTTTGAGCGATTCAAGATGAAGCGTGCAACTGGCCCTCCTATAATTGATTTTAAGTCTCTCCTCATAGTCTTCTAGGGATTCATTAAGTCCAATAGCCATTCTAAATATTCTTCCTTGGTTTCTTTGGACCTAAACTAGTCCCTGCACTTTCTATTGAAGGCTTGTTGCATTTGATCCCAAGTAGTGATGCCACCACTAGGCATACCCATAAAGTAGTTCAAGGTTTCATCTTTAAGGGTAGAGGGGAATAACTTTAGCTTTTTCTCATTAGAGGCATAATCATAGGTCCTACAGAAAAAAAACAATTCAAACATGAAGGTATCATGATCCTCAGATGTTAAGCCATGGAACTGTGAAGGGAAGTAGGGCTTATGTTCTTAATTCTAGCCTCTCCATTGGTCTCCCTGATAGGTAAAACCTCATTGTCCCTATTTTCAACCATAGTTTGGGTAGGTGAAGTGGGTTCTTCTTCTTCCCCAATAGGTTCTTTAAAAATTTTAGGTTTCTCGCCTACTTAGATACCCTCAAACAGTCAACCACAACATCTACTTAGACACCTCCTCGACAACGACACCAAAAAGTGGTGGGCCCTGGTATTGCACCAAGAATGTTGCAACTCCCAAGGGCTCCTAAACTCAAACTATCAACCTGGGGTTTGTACAAATTTTGAGTGATAGTGTTATATGCATAATATGTAGGATTCCACTCATGCCACCCTCATTTATGACATTAGATAAAAAATTTATTCAAGACCCTTCCTCCTATTGAATTAGAATGAAAGCTTGTTGATAAAGGGACAACTCGAAATTTCCTCTAGATATCAAAATAGAAATGGCATTGACTTATCAATTCATGAAAGGACAAAGGCTAACCTACTTGCATAAATAAAGCTACATTATCTTGCATAATTCATCAAATTACCTCATCTACTTGCAGAAAGAAAAATAATTTATCTTGCATAATTAATCAAACTACCAATCAGGATTACATGTACCATCTACCTAGTTCATACTTTCTCATAAATCAGTAACCTACTTGCATAATAAATCTACTCTTTTCTACAGTGAAGAAAAGGAAGGTTTGGAGTGCCTAGGAGCTTTCTCGGATCTTAATATCAAAACTGGGTGTCATTATGAGTCTATGTTAAGTCAAAGTTGTAGTGAGGATCAAAACTGATGAAGGAAAATGCTGTTAAAGGTTTTCTATAGATGATTTCCATAGGAGGCCTATAATTCTACAAGAGGGCATCCAACTGGTTTTTGAAGGTGAAAATGTTGTCTTAAGGGTATGTCAAGGTGGATAGTAGTTGAAGCAAATGAAAGGACATTGGTTTGGGCCCCTAGCCAAGCTCAAGACCTCTCAAAGTCTTGTCTTGCACTAGGATGTGTGCCCTCAGTGATCTAGGAATAATGGATTATAAAACATGGTTTTGGGACAAAGTTTGGAAGTGGAATGAGAATATGAAAAGATCTTAGGATGGAAGTGGTGAATGTGCCCTTCCCCACAGATCAACTAACCCTTCAATTCATTTATCTTTAACAAAATGAAATAACTTATGATGGAAAAGATGAGTTGAATTTAAATAACATCTAATTCATGCAATACAATCGATCTAATCACTAAACTTACTTCTAAGCTACATAAATAAATGTAAAAGAGGAAAACTAACATTAATCAATTTCCAAGAAATAATAAGCACAATATTTTTGGGATGTGGTTGTGAATCCTTCCACTCATTCTACCACAAGAGAAGTGATGTAGAGGTTGCAACAATAAGATTTAATAGGTTAATCTCTACTAAAAAGCAAGAAACTATGAACTTCATGGAATCAAGAAGAAACATAAGTAGAGGAAGAGGGACCAAATTCTCTGGGTTGGGCCCAAACCCAAGGGTCTTAGCCCTCTGAAACTAACTAAGATGCAGCTTAAAATCCAAATTCTCATTATAAAAAAGTGCAAGTCTAATACATCACAGAAAAATTGAAAATAACAATGTCAAGCTTGGAGCTCAATAGCTACACCTAGATGAAGAAAAAATTTGAATCCTAATGAGCTATTCTTCTAGTTTATTTATACAAAATGGCACTTGAAGAATCTCCCTTTAAATTATTAATGGTTCCCTCCTTGATCTAAAAAATGTTGGATCTTTACCCTCTTGATCTTCACTTGGACTAGGAGTCACTTGGCTGCCAATCAACTCGAAATGGTGAGAAAGGATATCGTGATCCCAAACTGAGTTCAGGGAGTTAAGGAGGTGGAGAAATTCCCTAGATTCTGTCCTAGCTATCTCCATTAAGCCCCTACATAGTAATAGCCTAAAATATTCCTCATTTTCCTACAATTAAACCACATTAGGCCACATACTATGAAAAACACCTTTTTCTCCTCGTACTAAGCATAATATAAAAAAATTGTGAATTAATGTAAGAGAACGATAGTTTTAAGGCTATAGGAAGGAATATTGATCTTCAAAATGTACCTATTGATGGGACTCATTAGTTGGATATAATATTTTCACCTCAAGAACTCAAAAGTCACAACTCCAAGCCACACAACTAGGCAAGATCAGATACACACTCTATTTGGTACTAATCCACCATAAACCCCAAGGTATCCCAAATTTATACACTGTTCTCTCAAACCAATAATGGATTAACGATTGCAGAACCTAGCCTCACTTAGAGATTTCTCAAAAAAACATTTTTAAATGTACCAAATCCATAGTGAATCAAGGCCTTGAAGTATCCAATATCATAGCAAAATGAATCACTCTTGTATATATAATAGGGTATCCCCACAATAGAGAAGTTATGATGATCATACGATTAAAAAAATTTAATATAAAAGATCACACTTATGTCTTTAAACATTCCATATATGAACAATAAATGATCACAGATCAAAATTCCATGCATGCATAGAGAAAATAGATTATAAAAGGGAACAATTGAATATCTGTTGAAACAAAAAGTAAACCCTTTTGTCAAAACACCATTATCATGATAAAATGCACACTATTTACATAGCTTAAAGCCATAATAAAGGTACATATCTAGCGAGGTTCCAAGTAGGTCTAGTGGGCCCTACCAGACTAGCTTGCACCCTCTCTTAAAACCTTAAATTATAGATCCAAAGTGAATCATCAAATGCACAAGAAATGAAAAGAGGAACCTGACATTATAAGATTTTATATTAAATCAAATCAATATTTTACGTCAGCAGCTATATCCTCGAGCTCCATATCAAAAACATGAAAGTAAAACTACATCATCCCCCATCCATAGGACTTGTATGGGATTTTTATGAAAGTTACAAGATGAATTTTGGCTCTAACTGCCCTTTTGGAAAATTCTTCATTTTTAACAAATTGGCCTCAAATAACCCTGTGTAACTCTCAAACTGTGATGAATTTTGGAAAACCATTAGGAGGAAGCCTAATTTGCTATATTTTCAATAAAACTGGTCTTTTGGAATTTCGAGATACTTCTTCATCGACACACAAAGCAAGGAGGAAATTGGCAGTTTGAAAACTGTGCGAATTTTGGGGTCGATTTACCAATTTGCTTCTAGAAACTCACACATGTGACCTGCATGTATTTTCACTGATGTGGAGGTGTTATAACATAATTTTTGAAAATAAACATCTTTTGTTTTTCCCAGAAGTAGACCAAGATGTCGAACCCCCAAATCAGCGCAGGCACATAAGATTAGATTAGGCACAGGCTAGAAATTGTTGCACATAAAAATTGGTGGACTAATTATTTGTTCATATATCTATATGTTTACTGATAACCTTAACATTCCAAATATGCACAAAGTGATGAAGACAACATGTACAATCTTTCCTTAGTGTGGGAATCCTCAAGAGTGCAGGAATAGGGCCATGTATTGGTGCACTCAGGTATCAATTATTGAAGCATGTATATTGTTGATCAAGATTTCACACACCTTCTTGAAAACCTTAAACAACACAAGCACCAACATTAATAACCATTTTGATGCAAATCTTATCTAAATAAAGGAAATAGGTTAAATAATGAACAATTACCTGATCATGTTCTAGGTTAAAGGTAATAGACCAAAATAATAGTAATGATAAGAATTAGACAAAACTGTGAGTAATCATAGGATAAAATGATTAATTAAACATGGAATTTTTGGGGCTTGACATCCCCCCATGTTGATCATATTGCATGTCCTCAAGCAAGAAAAACTTATAACAGAGACCAAAGTTAATCAAAATTGTAGGGCTAGGGTTTCTTTATTAGAGGCATGCTGCATAGACCAAAAAATTATTAAATTATAGGGCTAATTGAATGAGAGAATGTAATTAAGTGTCATGTGTTGTCAACTTCCTTTGTACCCATAAGATATGAAAGAGTTGTGACCTATGATTCAGTGATGTTAAGACTGACCTTTATTATTTCCAAAGGAGTTACTAGTGTTAGGGTTGCCATAGGACTACTAACAATGTTGTTACTACAAGGATAGTGTTATAATGAAATAGCCAACCATCAAAATTTCCACAAACATCTCAGGAGTAGCATTAGTCATAAGTTTTTCATGTTAATAACCTCACTAAAAATAGAAGTGACATACCCATATTTGAAAGCCATGGCAGAAAAGATGGATGGAGATGTGACAAAATAATAAATTGCTAAAGTGACCATCTTACCATTACCCAAGCATATAGTTGAAGCTCCTCTTTATAAAGAAAAGTGAATCACTTGCACTAAGGGTCCCACTTCCATGAAAACCTTCATATTTATTAAATATATAACTCTAAAGAATATTACTAAAAGGATCTTAAATCCATTATCAGATAGATATGATAATGAGTCCATGGAAAGACAAAAACAACCAAGTAATTCATAGTGTAAAATTAACTTTGATACACAAACATTTCCCTTCTTCTAAGAGGCATTTATAGCTTCGACAAGGATGCCTTTTAACCCAAGAAATATTTGTGTCCCATCTACTAGATATAGATTCAGAGTCATTTAAAAGCATTTAAATTGATTTATAAATTAACTGAAGGTCATTTTCCTGGCTTGGTAAATAGATAACGACACTTCCATTCACGAGAGCTAACAAGAATGAACAAGATGACTCGTGATGATACCTCTTGTCTTCCATCTTTTCAACTAAAAGCCATTACCCTGGGTTGGTGACCAATAGTGGTTATGTCATTCTTGTTAGGTCCCATGATCATGGTAAGTTGGCTCGTAATGAGATCTCCTATCCCTCAATTAATCCTCTTTTAAAATAAACTTTGATTATGATTAACCTTAGATAGGTTAATTAATAGGTGGGGAGGAAAATCTACTCCTTAAGGGCACGGGATGGCATGAAAAGTTTTTAATGACTAATATTTAGTGGTTGTTCCTTCTACCCTAAAGTCTCATTTTAAAGAAAGCATCTTAGATAATGACTAAAATATTCCTCGAGTTGATCATGCTAGGGTTCTCATGAGAGCTCTTTATGGTTTTATATGAATGGTCCACAATATGAGGATTTTCATCAATACCTTCTAAGAGAAACTTGTAAATGTTTCTTGGATTATAGTTTGTTAGAATGAATAGGCCAGAAGTAGGTTTTTAATCTTATGAATGGAAAGTATTAAACATAAGTATAGAAATACCCCTAACTAACCCAATGAATAATATCAATTGATAATCAAAGTCATTTTATACAATATGAAGAATTAAGAGTGAATTACTTCCGACAAGTCTCACCATAAGAGTGCATAGTGACAAACATTTCAATCACTATGCCTTAGGATTTGCAGTTTCAAGAGTGTTTCTATACAATTTTATTTCAGATTGCAATTTTATTCATTGCTCTTATACTACCCTACCCTAATTTAAATAGAGGAAGATATCCTTCAAGTGTAGGACTACTTCCAATGTATCCATGTGCATAACAAAATGCTAAATATACTCACACTTAGTTTTAAAGAATAAACTTCAACACATACCAGAGTATGAAAAACCAACTGCTTTATTAGATATGGTATCAAGAGTTATAGAATGATGAGGGAATGAGGTGTGTTGACGATTATTTGAAACAGGCTTTAATGGGATCCACATATTTATGATTTTCCAACTCGTACAGATCTTCCATAGCTTGATAAACACTCTCTTAGAGGCATAAGAGATTAGGTGAAAGACAAACGAAAAACCCCTCAAGTTCGAGCTTAGATACTTTCTTTTCATATCAACAACAACAACTAAGGGGAATTCTAGGGTTTTGAGCTTCAACAACAGTTTCAAAATAACTTCCAATCAAGGATTTTTCTTCCAATGATCTTTGAATTAGATCTTCCTAGGGTGAATGTGCTGTAGTGATAGGAGATGTTTCCAAACTCACCCCTTCCCCCAACCTTGAATATATATCATTGGACTCAGTAGGGGAGTCAACAGGAAGAATAGGTGCGTTAAATTGTTGTACAACCTCCTTGTTTGGATTAGGTTATAGGTTATGGATTGGGCTAGGGTTAGAACTAGGGTTTGGGTTAAGGCTTGCACTAGGCTTTGGATTTGGATTAGGATTTGGGTTAGGGTTTGGATAAGGGCTAGGTTTAGGGTTTGGATTAGGTTTAAGGTATGGGTTAGAATAAGGGATAGGGTATGGATTAGGATTTGGAGTAGGGAGAGGTGTAGGGATTAGATTAGGGTTAGGGTTAAAGTAAGGTTGCACAGGGAACTAGGACCATGAAGGATGATAACTTCATGGTGCATTAAGTGAAAATTGTGGTTGTCATTGTTGTTCAAGTAATTAATTTTGCATGAAAGACTACCCTAGGGAAGATGTTCCAAACCATTCTTGATGCCATGGGGATATTTGAATCGAAGAAGAGGGCCAAGGATAGGGCCATTGTGGCCATGAAGTAGGGTATTCCATTGGAGGAGGATTAAAATTTTTCCATGGAACTATAGGAGTATAAATTTGTTAATGAACCTTCTGAAGATAATAAGTATTAGTCCAAGTATTAAATGATGATGAGTTTTGAGTTATACCTGATGGTTGATTCGATTCCTTACTTAATTTCCTAAGTACCTTTAGTAATCCTGGAAGTGATAAGAAATGTTCTATCAAGTGACCCTCCTCACAAATTTTGCAATATTTTAGGCTTCTCAGTGGGAATTCTCCCAAAAATTGCTTCTTTCTATAGTTAGCACAAAAAATTAGCAGTGTTATTCTATTCTTCCTACAAAAAATCCAATTCCAAAATCAAAGAGTTGATAATATTATTTTAATGTTAAAAAAAAATATTGAATTCTTCAGTGATGAGTTCGTCATTGGATAACTTGTATATCTCTGTAGCAACATCAAAACTCCTCATTGAAAGACTCTTCAAAATACCATTCTTTTGTGCTCAATAAGCTTCTGGTATATCCTGCCATCACATGGATGAGTACATAGGGGGGTAATTACAACACATGAGAAAAGAAAAACCTTAAAAAGAATGCAAGAGAGAAACAAATTCAAATAATTGATTCTAAGGAAAAAAATTTGCAAGAAAAACTAGGTAAAGAGCAAACCAAACTACAGCAGGTTACCAAGGTCTCTCCCTTAAGAAACTCCATGGAAACGACGCCAAAATGTTGGGTGCAGTATATGTTTAAATAACATACCAACACTTAATATCAATCTGGGGTCCATGGAATTCAAGATGCAATACTGGAAATGCCAAAGAAAGACTCTAGGAACCTGCAAAACAAAACCCTAATTTTCCTAAAAATCATTCACACCTTGAGTTCTCGACAATAGTTAATCCTTGTTCTAATCCATCACTCAAAAGAATTCTTTAGAAATAAAACCATAAACACCAATATAGTAATAATCTAACAACTGTAAGCAAACCCTAGTTATTATCAATTGAAGAAAAAAGTAAACCCTAACTATCAACAATCAAGGAACAACCCTAACTATTCATTAATCTACATAACATTAGCATCAACCAAGCTAAAGTAAAGACTGTCTTGTCAACTACGTAACAAAAGAATGGAAAATTTAAACAATCCAAGCTCTTCTAATTCCAAACAAGACTCTCCACTCAAAATAGAACGTTTATTTGAGTTCCTGCATTAAATTCTATTTCCACTCAATTCTATGTGCAAATAAATGATCATAATCACTCCACTTTGTGTAAACAAGAAATTGAAAGTGTGACTAAAATATATAATCAATGCAACCAAATATATCAACTACAAATGCAACGACTGCGTGCAAACAAAAATCAACCTCACTCTAAACTATTGTTTTCTCAAGCTTTGAAGCACACTTCAATAAATAATATATTCAATGAATGGAATCTACAATATCCATACTCATGTAAAGGAACTCTAGAAATTAGAGTATTAAATGTTCTTCAAAATAAAAACTAGTGAGAAACCGTCAAATAAATCTACAGATGTCTATTTTGAGTGCTGATAGTTTGCTTCCTTCAATGACTGTTCCTACATGCAGTACAAACCAACAAGATAAGTCCAAGCTTTCATAAACACATATCATTGCTTAAATAACCAAGGACACAATGCATATCAGGTGATCAAATAGTAACTAAGTGAACACACCCTGTATTATAATAATAAACCATGAACCAAACTCGTGACTTATAGTTGTCTCAAATAAAGATTCCATGTTACCTTCCAGTTTATTAAATTATTAGGGTTATTAACATAGTAATAAGCTTCGAATGAAATGAATGTGAACCAATTTGAAAACTCAACCTAGAATTATAGAAGTCTTGTTATATTATTTATAAATCCCATTTATAGTTCAGACAACAAATCTTCAATGGTTCTTAAGTTGATATACTCGAATAGCAAAGGATTTGTATGGTTAGATAAAATATTTTCACCCCAAGAACTCAAAAGTCACAAGTCCAACCCACACAACTAGGAAAGATCAGATACACACTCTATTTAGTACCAATCCACCATAAACCTCAAGGTATCCCAAGGGTATACACTTTTCTCTCAAACCAATAATGGATTAAGGATTATAGAACCTAGCCTCACTTAGAGATATCTCAAACACATTTTTGAATGTACCAAATCCATAGTGAAT
Organism: Pinus taeda; assembly: GCA_000404065.3. Taxonomy (NCBI): domain Eukaryota; kingdom Viridiplantae; phylum Streptophyta; class Pinopsida; order Pinales; family Pinaceae; genus Pinus; species Pinus taeda. The sequence goes on along the minus strand of APFE030522229.1, from coordinate 99,196 downwards.
CAAGGTCTTGAGGTATCTAGTATCATAACAAAATGAATCACTCTTGTATATATAATAGGGTATCCCCACAATAAAAAAGTCCTCTTGATCATACAATTAAACAAATTTTATATAAAAGCTCACACTCATGTCTTTAAACATTCCATATCTGAACACTAAATGGTCACATGTCATAATTCCATGCATGCATAGAGAAAACAAATTATAAAAGGGAACAATTGCATATCTGTTGAAACAAGTAAATCCTTATGTCAACACACCATTATCATGATAGAATGCACACTATTTACATATCTAAAAACCATACTAAAGGTACGTAGCTAGAGAGGTTCCAAGCAGGTCTACTGGGCCCTACAAGACCATCTTTCACCCTCTTTTAAAACCTTAAACTACAAAGCCAAAGTGAATCATCAAATGCACAAGAAATGAAAGAGGAACCTGACATTAGTAGCTTTTATATTAAATCAGATCAATCTTTTACATCAACAAGCATATGATTGTTAGGTTCCTATACTACTAGTGTAGCACCTTATTGTTATCAGTGCAACCCCCTTATTGTATTGTTGTGCCCATGTAGTCCCCATATTGTTGTTATTGTGCCCCATAGAAACCCACTATTGTTATTGTTGTGCCCTTACAATATTATTGTTGTGTCAGCTCTGGTTATATTGTGACCCCTTAGACTCCTATATATAGAAAGGAGGCCTTGTCATTTGTATCATCCAAGAATTATTCATTTGTGTAATGTAAAGGGTGCTACCCCCTTGAAGAGGCTTTTTTTAAATTCGTTGATCTATCTCTTCTTCTATTTTGTGAGCCGGTTGCATAACATTTGGTATGAGAGCTTTGGATTCTAGGGTTTCACTGCTTCAAATAGGTCATCGTGGAAGTTTCGCTATATGTTTTTTTCTACAAAGTTGTAGAAGGAGAAATTAAAACCCATTTGAGTTGAATGTGTTAGGAACCTCGTGTTCAAATTTCAAAATATTTTCTCGCTATATTTCTGGAGATATGTGGTGAGGAAGTTAGGGTTTTTGCAAGTTCCAGAATTCCATCTCAAATAGGCCATCATGTAATTGTCACTATAACTTTGTTTGTAAAAAGATTCAGAACCTAAAATTAAAATCCATTTGAGATGAAATCGTGCTACACCTAGTGTACAAATTGCAAAACTTGGTTGTCTATATTTTTCAGATATAGGAGTCAAGTAAATTAGGGTTTTCGTAGGCTCTTGAATTCCATCTCAAATAGGTGACCTTGGTAAAATCATCATAACTTTCTCGCTGAGAATCAGATTCAAATTTCGTAAAAGGTGATAAGAAGCAGATGGACTGTATCTTGTTGGGTATTGTTTTCAGTGCTGAAAGTTAAAACAGTGATACATGTAACGTCATACAAGTTAGATCTATGGAACTAGTCTATAATCAAGTCATCATAATTAATCGGGCATAGCTCTTTCTTGAAGAATCCAATCTCGATAAGACCTATGGGGTTGGAAAGAAGACTCATAGGGATAACATATTATATAACTTGAGAACTTGGGGATCTAAAATTATAGAGTTACAGTCATTTCAATATCGAGCTCCTAAGAGAAAGAAAAAGAGATATGAGGAAGTTTGATGGAAAGGATCCAGTAATTTGGATACTACAGATTGAGCAATATTTTGTTCTACATGATGTGAAAATGTTACAAAACGCACGTATTGCATATTTATATTTAGAACCAAATCAATTTGTATGGTATAGAGGGCTTTGTTCTCGTAAACCACTTGTCACTTGGTCAATTTTCATGGAGGAAATGATAGCACATTATGAGGATACAAAGAGCGACACCTTCTTTAGCCAATTGATAAATCTCAAACAAAAGGTTTCAATGGAAGAGAACATTGAGGACTTCCAAAAATTGAATATAAGGGTAAATGATATTCTAGAGAAGCAGAGGATTGATGTCTTCATAGGGACTTTAAAGGATAACAACTAACATGAGGTTTGCCTTTGGGAACCTGATTTATTGGAGAATGCATACGGGTTGGCGAGAAAAAATGAAAGAAAAATTATGGAAACAATGAAGCCTACCACTCATAACTATAAAGATGGAAGTTTTGTTTCTCCTAGACTTCCACAACCTACAAGGTTGAGACCACAACAATTGGAAGAAAAAATATCAAAAGGGATTTGTTACAGTTGTGATAGAAAATACACTAAAGGTCATAAGTGTGCTAAGAAGAAATTAATTTACATAGATGGGGAAGAGGAGTAAGAAAAGGAAAAAGAAACATCAAAAGAAGAGGAAATCCACTAGGAACCAACCCCAAAGAAAGAAGAAGTGAATATGACCATATCTTGTAATTCATTGACATGAATTACCACTTCTCAAACTCTCAAGATAAAAGGACATATCAAGATGAAAAAGGTAATAGTGTTGATTGATTCGGGTAGTACCCATAATTTTATTCATTTTAAGATAGCCAAAGAATTTAATTTATTCCTATATCTAGCACCAGAGTTTCGAGTAATGGTTGCAAATGGAGGAACCATAAAGTTCTCTCGAAAGTGCCATAATATCAAGCTATCCATGGGAGAATATGTCTTGAATAGTCCAGTTCTTTCCATTACAATGGGTGGTGCTGATGTTGTACTTGGAGTCCAATGGTTACAATCTTTGGGGATGATATCTTTCAATTTTCAAGAGCTTTTATTGAAATTGTTTTGGGAAGAAAAGGAAGTTGAATTAAGGGGTATCACAGGGAAAACAGGAAAGATAATCATCTCTATTGGCATGACAAGGATTTTAAAGAAATAACAAAGGGGCATAATATGTTCACTATAGGTTCAAACAACGAAATCAACTATTTCTCTAGACCTCCAAAATGTCTTGGAAAATCATTCTAAGGTTCAAGAAATGGAATATCACATCGAGCATCAACAAAAAGTTCTCCAACTCTTAAAGGATAACCTCACTTTGGCGTAGAATCAAATGAAACAACAGGCAAGTCAACATCATAGAAAAATAAATTTTGATGTAGGCGACTCAGTATTTTTATAGCTACAACCATACAAAAAAATTTCCCTCAGGTAAGCTAAGAAGGATAATAAATTTTCACCAAAATACTATTTTCCTTATAAGTTGTTGCAAAAGATTAATACTATGGCATACAAATTAGAGCTTCCTGTATCTTCCCGAGTGCACCTAGTTCTCCATGTTTCATGCTTAAAGAAGGCTATAAGTGAAAAGCTCTCAGTTCAAACAATATTATCGGAACTTGAAGAGGAAGGAAAAATCATATTGGAACCTGAAGCAATCACGAAATTAAGAACCCGACAACTACGAAATCGATCAATTTCAAAGTATCTCATTAAGTGGAAGAACTTACCCACTGAAGATTTCACATGGGAGGATGAGAATTTTATACAGAAGCATCTAGAACTACTCAAGCATTGAGGAAAACACTTTTTGAAGGAGAGGGGAATGTTAGGTCCCTATACTACTAGTGTAGCCCCTTATTGTTATTAGTGCAATCCCCTTATTGTATTGTTGTGCCCATGTAGTCCCCATATTGTTATTGTTGTGCCCCATAGAAGCCCACTATTGTTATTTTTATGCCCTTATAGTATTATTGTTCTGTCGGCTCTGATCATATTATGACCCCTTAAACTCCTATATATAGAAAGCAGGTCATGTCATTTATATTATCCAATAATTGTTCATTTGTGTAATGTAAAGGAGGTTGCCCCCTCGAAGAGGCCTATTTTGAAGTCATTGATCTATGTCTTCTTCTATTTTGTGAGTTGTTTGCATAACAATGGTCCAGCTCCAGATCAACAATATGAAACTAAGACAACATCCTCCCCATCCACAGGCCATGGCTGGGTTTTTTATGAAAGTTACAAGATGAATTTTGGCTCTAATAACCCAATTTTTCAATCCTAGAAATTTCTTCCATTTTAACAAATTGGCCTCAAATAACCCCACGTAAATCTCAAACCGTGATGAATTTTGGAAAACCATTCAGAGGGAGCATAATTTGTATTTTCAGCAAAACCTGTATTTTGGAATTCTGAGATACTTCTTCATCGACACAAAAATCGAGGAGGAAATTGGCAGTTTGAAAACTGTGCGTATGTTGCGATTGATTTGTCAATTTGCTTCTAGAAACACACACATTCGACCTGGGTGCATTTTGACTAGTGTGAATGTGTTAGAACATAATTTTGGACAAAAATCATATTTTTTTTCTCAAAAGTACACCAATATGTCGAAGCCCCAAACAATTGCAGGCACACAAGACTGGTGCAGGCACAAGCTAGAAATTGTTGCACATAGAGGTTGGTGGACCAATTATTTTTTTGTAACTCCATATATTTCCTGAGAGTCTTAACATGCCAAATATCCTCAAACTGCTTGAGACAACATGTATAATTTTTCCTTAGAGCGGGAATCCTCAAGGGTGCAGGAATAGGGCCATCTAATGGTGCACTTAGCAATGAATTGTTGATGCGTGTATATATTTGACCAGGATTTCATATGCCTTCCTAAAAACCTAAAAAAGCACAATAACCATAATTAATAACTACTTTTATGCAAATCTTATCGAAATAAAGGAAATAGGTTAAATGATGAACAATCACCTAATCATGTTCCAGGATTAAGGTAATGGCCCAAAAATCATGGTAATGATAGGAATTAAATAAAATCGTGAGTAATCATAGGATAAAAAGATGAATTAAACATGACAATTATGGGGCTTGACGGTACTCTCTCTATCTTTTTCATTAATTCCAAAAAAAAACTAACAAAAGGTTGTGAACTGATCCTCAAAAGCCTTTTTATGTTTGGGGCCTCTATTTTATTCATTTTCCCTCTAATTTCCATCTCAAGAAAATATGTGTCTTTTCACCTTCCTTTTCTTCTTTTATTTCATAAATAAAATTCTAATTAATGCCTCTTTGCCTTGTCAATGCCTTTGCCAATTTCTTTGGCCATAAATAAACTGAAAGTGATTTCTATTATAGTTCTTTTTCAACTTGGAATACGTGTCACATGACTTTGGTCTTATTCTTTTTTCCTTTATTATCCTTTATTGCATGATCTTTTTCTCGAGGCTGTTACAAACCCCTCCCCCCTAGGGGAACACTTTCCTCGGTGTTCTATGATACCTATGACCAACAAAACCATTGAAAACCAAAAAACACTGCCCATGGAGCTTTATAACATAGCTTGATGCAATATTTACAATGAAAAACTACTACAAGAGAGGGCCAACATGAAAAATATGAAAACCATACCTTTTATTGGAGCTTTACAACACAACTCATTGTGGTATCTACAACCATATACATATATACATACATATACCATAACTCGTTTTCTTGACCCCACAAGTAATGAAGGACACATAACCTACATATGATTCGCTATCTCCCATGTTGCTTCATCGGGCCCAAAGTGCTTCCTCTACACTTTAACTTGCTCGATTACTAGGTTCCGAAGAATGAGTTGTTTCCACTGCAATACGCACTGAGGCCCTGTCTAGAATTCTCCCTCTAGATCCACCTGTAATACATACCTGTCAATCACATGATTAACATCCTGATCATACTTCTTAAGAAATGCAACATGGAAAACATCATGGAATTTCACTATCGGAGGTAGTTAAAGTCTGTAGGCCATTGGTCCAATCCACTCTAGGATCTCGAGAGGCCCGTAATATAGAGGGGTCAACTTGCCACATGATTCAATCCTCAAGAAGCTCCTCTTGGGCTTGATGCGCAAGTACACATTCTCCCCAACTCGAAATTCCTTAAATACCTTGTGTTAATCTGCATAACTCGTTTTCCTGTCCTGTGCTGCCTTCAAATTCCTTTAATAACCTGCATTTCCTATTCCATCTCTTCCAACATATCCGTACAATAAATAAGTATTATAACTCCTCCCATAAAGAACATTAAACAGACTCATCTTCAAGGAATCCTGATACCAATTATTGTATGTAAACTCTACCAATGGAATATACTCTTCCCACTTTCGTTGTTCATACATGACGTACATTCTCAACATATCCTCAAGAATCCTAATGACCCTCTCTGTCTTTCCATCTGTCTACATATGATAAGCTGTAATGAAGGCCAAATTTGTCCCCAAACCTGTAAACAACTCTTTCCAAACCCTAAAAGTGAGCTTGGAATCTTTATCAGATACAATCTTCTTGGGAACACCATGCAATCTCACTATCACCCTAATGAAAATCTAAGCTACCTAGCTAACTATATTCATATACTTAACTGCGATGAAGTGAGCTACCTTACTTAACATGTCAACCACAACCATGATGGAATCTTGTTGTCTCAATGTTCTTGGAAAATGTGTAATGAAGTCCATGGAAATGACCTCCCATTTCCACTCTGAAATTGGAATTGGATACAATAGACCATGTGGATGCTTACACTATGCTTTTATCTATTGATAGTCCAAACATCTTACAACAAACTCAGTTGCCTCTTTCTTCAAGTTCGTCCAATGATAGAATTTCTTAACTGATGTTAATGTCTTCTGATATCATGGGTGACTTGGATACAACTTAACATGAAACTCTCTCAAGATAAGCTTCTTGATCTTACTCTCCTCTGACACATAAATCTTGTTCCTAAATCTAAGCAAGCCATCCATTGTGAGATGATATCCCTCATCCCTATTACCTTCACCCTGTTGTTGTAACATGCGCCTCAATTGTTGGTATCTGTCATCAATTTTTCATGCCTACAAGATCCACAACTGTAAATCTATCCCATAAGAATTCAATGTTGCAATGTGATTCACTTGCACTCTCCAACTACAAGCATTTGCAACCATGTTCTCCTTTCCCATGATGTACCTTATCTCAAAACCAAACTCATTAAGAGTAGCCAACCATCTAGCTTACCTGGAATTCAGATTAGGTTGGTCAAATAAGTACCTCAACCCACTATGATTTCTCATAAAGATGAACCTCCTTCCAAGAAGATAACGTATCCACATATTTAAGGCATGAATGATAGCTGCCAATTCAAGATCGTGAGTCACATAGTTATGCTCGTGATCATTCAAATTCCTTGACTCATAGCATACCACTTGCCCTTCCTTCATTAGGACTCCACCAAGTCCTCCCTTGCAAGCATTTGTACATACCACAAACTCTTTTTCCTGATCTACAATATTCAAGGCCAGGTCATTTGTAAGAAAATGCTTCAATTGCTCAAAGCTAGCTGCATACTCCTCAGTCCAATCAAACGTCTTCCCTTTCCTCTACAAGGCTGTAATAAGATAGGAAATTCATAAGAAGTTCTTGATAAACCTCCTGTAATAACTTACTAGTCCCATGAATGATATAACCTCATCCACATTCCTAGGAGCTTCCCACTCAATGATAGCTTTGATCTTTTCTGGGTCTACTACTGTACCTTCCTTGGAAACAACATGTCCAAAAAAATAAACTTTTGCTTGAAATAAACTAAACTTACTAAGCTTGGCATACAATTGATGCTCTCCCAAAAATCTTAACACTACTGCTATATGTTTTGCATGCTCTTCCTCATTCTTAGAATATATCAATATTTCATCAATGAATAGTATCACAAACTTGTCCAGATAAGGACGCAACACACTATTCATCAAACAAATGAAAGTAGTTGGATCATTAGTAAGACCAAATGGAACCACTACAAGCTCATAATTCCCATACCTAGTACGGAAAGTTGTCTTGTAGATGTCCTCTTATTTGATGTGTACCTAAATATATCCTAATCTCAAGTCATCTTTGAAAACACTACTACTCCTTTCAGCTGATCAAACAAGTCATCAATTCGTGACAAAGGGTACCTGTTCTTGATTTTCACCTTGTTCAACTACCTTTAATCAATGTACAACCTAAGAGTACAGTCCTTCTTCTTCACAAACAACATTGGTGCACCCCAAGATGACACAATTAGCCTTATGTATCCATTATCAAGCATTTCCTTAAGCTACAACTTTAGTTCCACTAATTTCAAAGTGCTCATCCTATAAGGTGTCTTAGATGCTAGTTTTTCTCCTGGTACCGACTCAATAGAGAAGTCCACTTCCATATGAGGCGGTAACTCTAAAATATCTAATAGAAATACATCCTAAAACTGTTGCAAAACTAGATATCTCTTCAATACTTCATCATCCTCAACATCCTTCCCTTTGTCACTAGAAATATGAACTGCAAAAAATACACACCATTTCCTACAACTGCACTTTGCCTGCATAGTTGTAACCATTCTTACCCTACAAGGTTCTCTTCTCTCCATCACATCCAAGTACTTAATAGCCTTCTCGTAACAATCTAGCTTAGTCCTATGGAGGTACAACCAATCCATACCCAAAAGCATATTGTACGAGACCAAAGGAAGCACAGTCAAATGTGTTAATGTAGACATACCATTCACCTTGAATGCAGAAGCTCTCACCCAATGATGAACTGTCTTCTTAGTACCTATACCAAATGCACCAACCAAGACTCTAAATGAACTTCTTTACTCAAGCCACACTTATACACCAGGTCACAATTAACATAATTATAATTATATCTAAGATCAATCAAAATGGAAACAACTCAATCACATAGCTTACCTTCCATCTCAATAATGGATGCGTGGTGATTAGGCTACTTGTTATCAAATGCTACATAGATATGAGGAATAATATGTCCAACAAATCCAACTATTTGTGCCTCCTGAGCACTAGAGATATGAGGTATATCACCCTGATACAAAGGACAATCCTTCTTGTGATGACCCTTGCCACAAATACGACACTACAATGGTTCTTTTCCACTACCCTTATTTTTCAATTCTCCAGGCTGAGATCCATGAACCTTCTCTATTGTACTGGAATTCTTGTAAGGAGCCACATTCTCTTTCTCACCTACATCCTGAGGTATTTCTCGCTTCGGAGGCCATTTTCCTTTGGTCTTGTCATTTCCTTTCCATTCACAGTGTTAGGCGGAAAGAGTCAATTTTGCGGACAAAACCAACCTCCCTAGAAGCTTAAGGCTTTCTAGTGACAAACAAGACAATTAAGAACAATCCTTCTCTAAATATGCATTTACCATATAAGAAATCAAGTGTTTAGATCCTACCTGTAGTCCAACGCTGTTGTAGTAGTCTAGCCTCATTGATCCGGATGAGCTCCTCCTTCTCTCTGAAACCTGCATTCACTAACAATCAAACGATTAAATAGCACCTGAATATCTCATAAAATAAAACATATTTAACATACAGACCAAGGAGTATATGAAATAACTCATAAATAACAAATTGTTGAGAAGAATGAACTTATTTGTATTAATAGGAAACAAAAGAAACCATTACAACCTGAGCCTTGGTGTTGTGTAGGTCCCTCCCAGGGTCCAGTAAGAGTTCTCCTTTACTTTGATAAGCTCACCCACTTCCAAATGAAACAAGAAAGGATGGGAATATCTCCTCACAAGCTTCTACAAGGAAGTTCTAATTTTAGCAGCATCTACCCTTAGGAATATTCAGCTTTCAACCTCCCTCGTCCTGGCCCAATGCCTGTATTTATAGTGCTCTAGAGGAAGTTAATCAGGTCCACCATCAATGGGATAAGCCCCTCTTTGGACAGGATAGCTACCCTTTTGATGGGATAAGTTCCTCTTTCATAGCGATACATGAACCATCTGGAGGCGCTCAATACACATCGAACAAGCTTCTAGAATGCTCTAGGAATGACCACAAGTAACTTTTTTAAGATAAAACTTGTGCGTTTTGACTTTTACAAGAGTACGCACCTACCCCTTTACATACAGAGCGTACAAGTATGCAGGTATTGTGAACTTGGGTTGCGTACACGCAGGTAAGGTTGAGAGAAACTGCGTACCCAGAGATAAATAGATTTTTAAAGACTTTATCTCTTTCTTGGAGTTTGACATGGAGAGCAGAGGTATGAGACTTGCCAAGGAGGATAGTATGACAGTTGATGGAGCCATACTAACTGCAAATAGTCATGGTGACAAATTTTAGTGTAACACCATTGTTGTGAGAAGTTGAACAATATCTTCAAGTTTTCTAACAAGTTGACAACATTGTTAAGGATAAATAGCATTGGAACCTGATCCATAATTACCTGGAGCTTGCACACAATGTTAAGACCTTCATCACAACAAATCTTCTGATAAATATGGAACTATGTACTTTCAACTTTGATATTTTTTTACAATGGTGGGAAATAATATAATTTCTAAGGTCTTTGTCCTAATTTTGCAAACCCTTTGTTATCATATGAATGTATGGATCCATGAGCTCGGAAAAAATCTGTTGCTTGGATTTTCATTAGGGCTCATAAATTATATGTCAATTTTTTCTAGTTGTTTAATTAGTGATGAGATCTTATTTATATTTAATTAAACTGAATCTTGTTATAAATATAATGACCATAATTGTTTAAGATAATTGTCAACTAAAGTGATAATTGGTTCATGAACAGTTGCTTTCAAACAAGGCATGTTTCTTTAATTTGATCTGGTTATTTGATCACTCCTTAATGCTTTTAGCTACGGTCACTTTTGATGATTTGAGTGTGTATTGGAGCATTTGAGTAGAAATCAACATTTGTGAGATCATGCATTGGTGATATACACTAAGTGCAGGAACAAGAATTGTAAAACAAGATTGGCACGTGTAGTTTTATCTTGAAAATTATTACTGGACATTGTGTTTTCTTTGATATTCCCTCGCAAGAATGAGGTCACTACTAATTTTAAGATTCCAAATTCAGTTTGAAAAGATATTTTGAGAAATTGAGTTTGTTCCAAGATTTGAGGAAATATTAACTGGAGTGAGGTTGATCATGTTTGGGCACATAGTAGTTGTTTTGTAGTCGATACACCAAAATGCATCGATAACATTAAAGGCAAATTTGAGTCATATTTAATTTTTTGTTTGCACTCAGAGTAGATTGATCATGATCTTCTGCTTGCACATATAATTGAATGGAAAAATAATTTATTGCGAGAACTCAAATAAAGGTTCTATTTTTCAGTTGAGAGTTTTGTTTGGCATTAGAAGAGCTTGGATTGTCTAGGATATATACGTTCACATTGACAGTATTTACATTCAATTGGTCAATGCTCATGTTTTCCAGAATAATTAATAGTTATGGATTGTTCTTTGATTGTTACTAGTTAGGGTTTACTTTCTCAATCACTGATAACTAGGGCTTGTTTATAATTGTTGATATAACTACAAGATTGGTGTTTGTAGGATTTATGGTTTTTCTTTTAATGAATTCCTTTGATTGAAGGATTAGAGCAAGGATTGGTTAAGTGCAGGAACTCAATGTGTGAGCAATTTAGAAGAAAAATAGAGTTTTGTTTTGCAGGTTGTTGAAGTCTCTCTCTGGAAACTATAGTGTTGCATCTCAAAGTCCACGAACCCCAAATTGACAATTAAAGGTTGGTCCATCCATATATCGTATATTGCCACCAACATTTTGGTGTCGTTGCTGGGGAGGTGCTTAGGGGATTGACCTTGGTGACCTACTACAGTTTGGTTTTATCTTTACCTAGTTTCTCTTACAAGTTTTTGATTTTGTTTCTTTCCTACATACCTTTCTTATCTTTTTGAGGTTTTTCATTTCTTGGGTGTTGTAAGAGCCCCCTATATACTCATCCATGTGATGAAAGAATATACTAGTTAGCTTGTTGGGAATAGAAAAATGGTATTTCAAATAATATTTCAGTGAGGAGTTTTGATGTTGTTGCAGAGATATACAAATCATCTGATGACAAACTCACAAGTGCATAATTTAGTATTTTTCTTAACATAAAAATAATATTATCAACTCTTTGATTTTTCCATTTGATTATTTGTAGGAAGACAAAATAAGGATGAGGAACCACTGCTATTTTTTGCACCAACTATAGAAAGAAGCACTATATAGGAGAATTCCCATTGAGTAGCCTAACATTTTGCAAAATTTGCAAGTAAGGTCATTCAATAGAACATTTCCCATCATTGTCAAGATTACTAAAGGTACTTAGGTAATTAAGTAAGGAATCAAATAAATCGCCAAGTATAACTCAAAACCCATCATCATTTAATTCTTCAACTAATGCTTATTCTCCTCACCGTGTTTATCATCCTACAATTCCATGGTAGATGTTTAGTCCTCCTCTGAGTGAACATCCTATGTTTTGTTCACAATGGCCCTATCCTTGGATCTCATCCTCGAGCTAGATATCGCCATGGCCTCAAGATTAGTTTGGAACCTTTTCTCTAGGGTAGCTTTCTATGTACAATCAATTACATGAACAACAAAAACAACCACAATTTTTATCCAACGTGCCACCAAGTCTTTCTCATCGATGGTCCTAAATACTTGTGTAGCCTTAACCTAATCCATATCCTATCCCTTATCCTAATCAATACCCTAGCACTGATCCAAACCCTAGTACATACCTTAATCCAAACCCTAGACCTAACACTAGTCCATACCCTAATCCAAACCTTAGACTTAACCCTAATACAAACCTTAGTCCAAACCTTAGCTCAATTATTCGATATGGTGCCTAGATGCATGAATCCTACCCTATTTAACTGGTGTGAATGCTTGTTGGCCAATGTCAAGGATAAACCAACCAAAATAAGGAGAAGGAGGATAAAAAATTATGGCTATGGAATTCTACTGGTGTCTTTCCTTCTGGAGAAGATCTTAGCCATGAGTCCAATGTTGCTAGACTATGTGGCATATCCACTACTAATAAATACTCATATGATGAGGTGGTGTAGTCTCATGATATGGGAAGAAGGTGTGCACAATAGAATCTAGTTTGTAACAAAATACTTCAAATGGTTGATAGCAACACCATTAGAAACATATGGTTACCCATATAATGGTGTAGACTTCCAGCGAGAACCATATATAGTATTTCCCCCTGGCATGGGTTAGGATGACATAGGTAAAATGTTTTCTATTTTGTATTTTTTTAACATTTTTAGATTTTTGAAATTTTTTATTTTTTTTAGTCTTTTAGGTATGGGTATAGGGTTACTGACATATGGTATATGTAATATGCAGATGTTGTGCTGACACACCCAAAAAGTTATTCTCTAGTTAAGAGGGGTGTACCACCAAGCCAAGCCCTAGCAACATAGAAATCATCATAGGAGGATGAGAATGAGGAGTTACAAGAGTTCACTCACAATGTTGAGGGTTTAACATTAAGAGTTCCACCAAGGAGAATTTCAAATACACCTTGATACATGTAAAGGCATAGAGTGGGAGTAACCCCATCTCATCATGAGGGACTCCTCTACTACATTTTGAATGTGATGTTATGTTATCATGTGTGCCATTAAGTAGGGATAGTGGTGTACCTATGGTTGTGTGTTTTTGATGTGGTTAAATTTGTATGGAAAGATATCAAGGACCTCTGAAGCCTATATTTTTAAGTATGCACCTCAACGTTTGGTGATATAATAAAATCATGACTTCTATGTGTTTGTGTTGGGCAGCGGAGCCCCCATAGTGAGCTTTTGGGGCTTAAAGCCCAAGTTTTGGTCCATGTAATGTAAAGACCCTGCAAAATGCAGGTGTGGAGCGGAAGAGTCTAGGGTAGTCTGCCCTAGAAAATTGTAAAGTTACTATAGAGTGTGTCAGCCTACCCATGGTTCGCTGACCATGGGATTGTATAAAGAGGGCGAGGCCCTAAGGGTAGAAGTTAGTTTTGAAAAGGGTTATCAAATTCTTAGATGATGGAACAACTCTGAATCTGTAAGTCCGAGTCATGGGTGATAGTAGAGGGTAGAGGCTCTACAGCTGAGTAAATAGAGGCCTAGTAGAGTCCGCAGCTGAGTGCGTGGAACCCTACAGCTGTGTGCGCAGGAAGGAGTCAACTCTGTATTGATCAAGCTTGGAAGAGATTAATAATAAAAGACTAGTTGATTGTTATATTGTACATTTGATTCATAGATCTACATTTGAATGTTATGTGTTGATGGTACTTGTTTCTTTGTCTGTGCACACTTATATGTATGCCTATGATTAAATATAATCTTAGTAATTAACAAACATACCTTATCTAAGGAAAAATAGGGTTGTTGTTATAGACATATTTGGGCACTTCAACCCCAAACTTATATGTCAATAAAATAGGGCTCAACCCCTAAAAGAGTTGTTCCATACCCTAAAAGAACATGGTCATCTGATTACATCATTCCCCAAAAGTTCCACCTGAAAAATCATCCAGAAATGGCCTAAACTGAACCATATTGGCTGCTACACTGGCTAGGTGTGATGCATACTAAGTGATACACTACTCAGATCAAATGCATACTGAGTAGACCTTATGTAGGGTGCAATGGGAGAGGATGGACAAATGTCTGAAATAGTTTGCTAAGTGGATGCTCATGGAATCTTCTAGAAACCTCTCCTATGACACTTGCCTCTCTGAATTTGCCTAGGGATGAGTTAAAGATCCAAGAAATCTCCAAGTGGAACCAATTGTAACAAGTGGAATGACACTAATCAAAACCCCAGAGATGACTCACACCCTTGCACACATCTATAAATGGATCCCTCATCTGAGAGATCTAGAGGCTGGAATATTTTGAATTGCAAGGAAGTGTTGATAGTTTGTATTTGAGAAAAAGAGCAGTGTATTGTTGGTGTGATCTTGCTATTTCATGACGTGAAGAGGGCTTGATGCTGGGAGGATGATGTTGGGTCAGACAACTAGGTTGTAATTCTCCCTTCTATTTAATAAAGTTCTTCAAGTTTTCTTCCATATGATTATGGAATTGTGAATGTTATCATTTGTAAATGCTATTGTATGTTCATTATATATCTGATTCTGTAATGTTTATGATGTAATAGATTGAAATGATTTGACAACTCTTTGTTACTATGTTTCTACAGTTACTCTCCAAGCAGGATAAATATGGAGAGGAGTTGCAAGCTCTGTCAAAGGGGAGAGAGATCAAGTAAGGGATTAAGCGGAAGTTCTAGGTTAGTTCCATTATCTTTCTCTCATCTATTATACATAGAAGAAATCATGAATTGCTTTAAAATGTTGTTTCTAGGGTAGCTGCCAAACCTACAGGGCTAGTCATTGGAAAAGACACTAGTTTTCCCAGAAACAAATTGACGACTCCACTAGGGATCGAATAGATGTTTGTTATAAACTATAGATAGAGCCTGAAGTCAGCCAGGTAGCCTTCAAACTGCTCGTGCTCTGCAATTGCATAGTAGATGAATGGTGCTTCAGTCAATCTTTGGTTTGGTTTATGAATTAAACATTTGACTTACAAACATTCTAGATGCCCTTTTGGTAGCTTAGTAACCTCTCAAGACATTCCTCTGTACTTTACTCTTTACTGTCCATCATAGCTCATCTTAACTCACTGAAAATAGCTGCACATTTGAGCCAAAACCCACTTCAGTTGTGCTCCATGGCCCATCGCACTGTCTGTCACTGTAACCTAACCTAGTATGCATTGCACCTACCGAGTCTGTAAAGTGTGATGCATCCCTGTTTCTATGAAGCTGAGGTGTGATGACTGACTGAACCTATTTCCATTTTAGAAATTGCGGTTTTTTTTCCTTGTTTTCAGTTTTGTTTAGTTGTTTTGCTGCTTACGAACAGTGCCTCCTTACTGAAGCCTGCTTGCATCACATAGATCAGCCTCCATTGATTAGGATTAGTGAATGTTTTTTTTATTTGTTCATCATTTAAAATCCTTTATTGAAAAGTTCCTTAAATCGATCTGTTTCTTTGGTACAAAAAGTGTCGTAACTATCGTTTTGTGTTAAAAAGAGAAGTGTCGTGGATTCTTCCTTCCCTGGATAGTCGATTGAATTTTTCATCATGTATTTGGTTTGATTTGTTTGTATTCGAAGTGTCGAAAGCATTTTTATTCAAAATTGAAAAGTGTCGTTTAGTCTTCCTTTCTCTTTTGAAGAGGAAATTGTCAAAATTGTCATTTTGAAAGAAATATTTTAGATCTTTGCTGCATTCAGCTTTTCTTTTTGGCATTTTTCACATTAAGGAGAAAGCAAAAAAATACATGCATTTTCATTTGCATTTAGTTTGTGTGCGAAAAATGATTTAAGAAAATGCACTAGTGTGTGCTCTTTTCTCTTTGTTTGAAAGAACTGTAATCTTCTTTCCCTAGTAGCTAGGATTTTCATTGCTCAAAATAAACAACGATTGTTTATCATTGTAGATTGCATTTTAGGAATTTCAAATCAACATCACACGGTGAACCATTGAAAGGAAAACTTTAAACAATATCAACTCTAAAATAAATTTCAATGAATCTAACAATGCTTTGGAACTTAACGCAACACATCTAGAGGTCTAGGCTAGAGACGTGTTCCGGCGTCGTAAAAACTAGTAACTATCATTTTCATCGAAGGTTGGGTGATTCCTCCTCCTTGATACGACAAGTGCTAGCACGGACTTGTGCTACCCATAATGTCGCGTATATATTGGGATACCACAATAGGCTTATATCTTTTATCTGTAGGAATCCAAGTCTGCCGCCTTATTGATCGCAATGCACTGAACACAACATTCAGGAAGACTGACTGCCGTACATAAGTCCTTGGTAATTTCTCTTTAATTTACCACCAAGGTGTATATTGTAGTTTTGTGATTGGTTTGGTAATCCCTCTCTCTATATTTTCCAGAGTAGTCACTTTCGTTCCTTTTCGACTCTTTAAAATAAAAGGTCCATGCGAGCACTTGTCACATTAGGCTCATTAAAAATCGAAGGAGACTAGAGTCATATTTAGCTTTTTCTTGACTCGTAAAAAATGAAAAGGAAAAGTTGTGTCAAAGCATCATTAAAATTAATTGAATTCAGAATAACATCCATGTTCCTTAGTTGATCTTAGGTTGAGACATATGGCATCGAATCCAGAGTCCACCAATCAAGGAATCCCTTTCGAGGGGAATCCTAGTCCCTTTTCTTCTTGGGGAAATATTGGTGCTTCGTATATGGCTACATTGTCCCTTCCAGGAATAACCATTGGCCTGCTGGTATGGTTGTTTTCAACCTCAGTGGCTCAAAATGTCGTCATTCCTCCATAATTGAATCAGCCTCCAATTGGTATTGAAGTTGACCCTTCACCTTCTTCTTCGTTTGTTTCTCCCTCCCCTTCTTCCTCTTCACTTGGTGAAAGTAGTGATGCTAGTAACCAAGTGGCTGAGAAGAAGAAGAAAGGAAAGAAGAGGAAGAAGATGCTAATTCAGCAAGGGGGCAACCATGCATCATCTAGTGAAAATCCGCACATTAGACTTTCCAAAGCCAAATTTCCATGCGTAATTTGTGCAGGTGACCATTTTCCTTGAGACTGTCCTTGCTTCCCTTAGATCTTGAAAGAATGGTCTCCTCATTTGCACCATCCTGTGTCATCAACTTCTGAAGATCATGTTGATAACACACCATCAACTAGTGATAGTAAAGTTCATGAACAGACAAGGAAAGTTAGAGTTCCATATAGGTTATGTGGAGGAAATCATACCCTTCACCTTTGTCCCTTTTTGGATGAAGCCAAAAGAGTGTTGGATAACCGTCCCGCTTCACTGCAGCGGATTCCATCTGGCTACAGGAAACTCTCCCTAAGTCCTTTACTAGTTGAAAAACCGACTGACTTAAATCAAACATCGGTCGAAACCACTCTCTCTGGAAGTGAATCTCATGAGTCTATACCTGACCAAAGTCAACAAGTTGAGGTGATAGTTGACCCAGTTTTACCTTCAAAAAATAATACCCTTCCTGAAGAGAGTGAGAATGATACCATTCAAATCCTATTTGTTACTTCAGATACTGATGAGCTTAGGGGCAATCCACCCATTCCTTCACAACAGGAGGAAAACCCCCCATTTCGTGTAACTCAAGGGGTTAATTCGACCATTTATTCGATACCCCCTCCAAGTAGTCTAGTCACTTCCTTTGACTGGAATCGACTAGCAAGATCCTGCCTTCCTTCTTATGTACCTTTCCAGATCGTAGTACAAGTTAACAAAATGATTGTGTCGGGCACTATCATAGATGAGGGTGCATCAGTGAGTATCCTTTCCTCAACTGCTTGGAAAGCACTTGGTTCGCCATCACTTATGCCTATTACACAGAGTCTGTTAGGCTTTAACAAAGGAACCAGTCAACCGTTAGGGATCCTTCCTAAGTTACTGATCACTTTGGGAAGGAAAACCGTTCATCTTAATGTGATGGTAATCCCAGGACCGTTAGATTACAATATACTCCATCGACGTGGCTATGTTTATAACATGGAAGCTATTGTTTCAACATTCTTCTGAGTGATGTGTTTCCCACATGAGGGCAAGATTGTCACCATTGACTAGCTTTCATTTCCCAGTTCAAGCATAGCTCCAAGTCAATCATCAGCCCTAAATGGTCCTTTTATATCAGCTGTATCTCTTGAACCTTCATTTTGTCCACCTCATTTCCATGAGTATTCTGGTGAATGTAATGAAGCTTAGGGGGTATGCAACCCTATCTATTCTAGGATGAACCCAGCTGAAAAGATAAGTTTCCCTGTAGTTTATGTGATTGGTTTGACACACCATTCACCTTTGTCTATTCTATGGATGAAGCCAAGGAAGTGTTTTGTCTATTCTGCGGACAAAACCGTCCTGCCTAACCTCAATAGTTTCCATATGGTTACAGTAGAATCTTCTTTTTATCATGTTGGGGGCATGCAAACCTTTTTTCCCATTTTTTAATTTCATTTTCTAGCTTTTTAGTTTTGTCATTTCTAGCTTTTTAGTTTTTGTCTTTTCTATATTTTTAGTTTTGTCATTTCTAGCTTGTGTAAAAAAGAAGCTAAAGAACGAGCATAGTTCCCCCAGGGTTCAAGATCGTTAAATAATGAACCCACCTTTGAGTAAATAACCTTTTTTATTTCCATTCTATCATCTTGTTGAGCCTTGGTTGTGTACCTCTCATCACCTCCATCTCTTCAGCCGATCAATATGCTTCCCCTTGGTTGTTTACCCTTTTGAGGAACAACTGCGATGAGTGGTCTTGTTAGCCAACCTCTTCCCAGAAACCACCATGTTTTGAGATGTTCCAACTTTACTCAGAACCAGTTGCTACCCCAGACACCACTCATTCCTCAAATCGAGTCTCCTTTAAACCCTTTTCAAACTCATTAAATATGAAAAAATTGTCAAGCACCAACCTTTCCAACTAGTTAAAGTGATTATAAATGTCATCCCTCCTATATATTTTAATAGTTTTTCAGACTTGAGGGATTATCTCACGAAAATGATCAAGTTCTTGTCTTTTTCGGCTCATTAAAGTGATCAGGAAAGTCATCCCTTTTGTATTATTTTAATATTTTTCGGACCTAAGGGATTATTCTAAAAAAAAGAACAACTGGAGTTTCCTTTTCATCCATTTTCAAACTCTCTAAACATGAAAAGGACCTAGTTATCCTTGTCATTAAACTCGTTAAAACAATAGCGACAAACTTGTCCATTCTAGACAAGACCGAGTTTCACTATCGCTAGACTCGTTAAAACATAGCAACAGGTTTGCCCGAAGGGAAAATTATATAACAAAATTATGTTATCCTCCTAAAGCTTGCCAAAAATAAAGAGGTACTGGTTAGCAATGACTAGGGAAAAGGGGAAGAAAACTTGAAAATTTTATGGTAGCAGGTCGCTCTTGAACATGACACTTTCACTCCATCACCATTATTGAGTCGGGTTGGGTTATTTCGTTCACCGGTCATCTAACCATTGGTCTTTCACACCATCCATATTTTGGGGTTAACGCTACCAATCCATCTCAGTGTCACCAACATGTTCAAGAGAAGTCATTCATTTGAGAACCCACAATCCAGTTAATGCTTCATCCACTGCAATACCTTCAACCTTCATTTTTCATGACCACCATTCTTGAACCTTGTGTCATCAGATCATTTTCACCTCCATAAATCACATGCTTCATTTCATGTTGTAGATGTGGGATACATTAAGGCCCTCCTACGATGGGTCACTTCTTGTCGACATTAGCTCATTATACAAGAATTTGACTTAGAAACACCCTTTTCAGTGCTTTGAAGCTTGCATGCCTCAATGGCAAGTTTCTCACTTCTGGCAACAGGTTGACATCAATGGCCTGCGACCGAAAGATTTTGCGTGGTGTTCGACATCGCATCCGATATTCATACCACGTGAATCGTACTGTAGCACCTTGAGGGTCATTATCATTATCGGTGATTCCTCTCATGTTTTTTAAGAGCTCACATTATTGGCTGGTAATCAGGCAATGTCTTTCCATGTGCGACTTTAGAACATCTCTTCACATGGATTGACTTGTACATCGGGCGAAGATTGAACGAGTTTGAAGACCCCAGTTCTAGTTTCATCCATCTGAGATACGATATATTTAGGGATATAAAAACATAAATACAAAGACGTTGCACAGATGGTCATCCGATCCAGGGATGATGACTCTACCTCTGAAGAATCATCAGTCTACATCTACAGACAACTATCTGATCTATGTACATGAAATGAATTTATAAAGCTGAGCATGGGAATGCCTGCCTTAGCTAAATCATGAAAAATTATATTATGGTGATGTATTGTATTGTAACTTATGCAGGTCAACTTCCAGTTCGAGACCTCGGATCCTCGTGATAAAGCATTTCACCCTACATCAAGATTTATGAATTCATGCTTTAGGGAGCAACTGTTATAGACATATTTGGCCACTTCAACCCCAAACTTATATGTCAATAAACTAGGTCTCATCAAACCCTAAAAGAGTTGTTCCATACCCTAAAAGAACATGGTCATCTGATTACATCATTCCCCAAAAGTTCCACTTGAAAAATCATCCAGAAATGGCCTAAACTAAACCATACTGACTGCTACACTGGCCAGATGCGATGCATACTGAGTGATACAATGCTCAGGTATGATGCATACTGATTAAGCCTTCTGTAGGGTGTGGCGGGCGAGGATGGTCAAATGTATGAGATAGTTTGCTAAGTGGATGCTCATGGAATATTCTAGAAACCTCTCTTATGACACTTGCCTCTCTGAATTCTCCCAAGGATGAGTTAAAGATCCAAGAAATCTCCAAGTGGAACCAATTGTAACAAGTGGAATGACACTAATTAAAACCCCATAGATGACTCACACCCTTGCAGACATTTATAAATGGATCCCTCATCTGAGAGATCTAGAGGCTAGAATATTGTGAATTGCAAGGAAGTTCTAATAGTTTGTATTTGAGAAAAAGAGCATTGTATTGTTGGTGTGATCTTGCGATTTCATGAGGTGAAGAGGGCTTGATGCTGGGTTAGACAACTGTGTTGTAATTCTCCCTTCTATTTAATAGAGTTCTTCAAGTTTTCTTCCATATGATTGTGTAAATGTGAATGTTATCATTTGTAAATGCTATTGTATGTTCATTATATATCTAATTCTGTAATGTTTATGATGTAATAGATCAAGATGCTTTGATGTTTCTTTGTTATTGTGTTTCTATAGGTATTCTCCAAGCGAGATAAGTACGGAGAGGAGTTGCAAGCTCTTTCTATGGGGAGAGAGATAAAGTAAGGGATTAAGCGGAAGTTCCAGGTTGGTTCCATTATCTTTCTCTTATCTATTATACATAAAAGAAATTGTGAATTGCTTTAAACTGTTGTTTCTAGGGTAGCTGCCAAACCTAGAGAGCTAGTCATTCGAAAAGACACTAGTTTTCCCAGAAACAATAGTGAACCTAGATCGCATGGCAGTCAAGGCTGCGCGGTTCCACAGAACACCAGAAACTGTTGGGTACGCGTAATCCAGTGAGCACAAGGGCTATATTGGGCACCGATCTCCCACATCAAGAAATCCCTAGGGTGCACAACCCTGGTTCCAACACCCTCCCTTACTACCTCGGGTGAGACCTCAGTTTGTGCTCCGCGGACTGTTGCCGAAAGGGCCGGTAGTATCGAGATTTGCTTGGCTAAACTCATTGTTGAACCTGGGTCAGGCCCCAAATAGCCAACAATTTGTGTTTAAAAAGATGTGTTCTTTACAATCTGAATCATTTTATAGCGTGCATGTTTAAAACTTTTAATGTGACAAATTCCAATCTAACACATAATTAGCTAATGAATCAACCAATGTGTTTTTGGTGTGAGTTATGCTTTGCACCTAGCTCAAAGAGCTTGTCAGTGATATTGGCACAAAATTTTATGGCTTTGATATTAGTTTTGATTTGGAATTTAAGACTTGATAAATAGACTTACTTGATTTAATTGCACAATATTAATTTTCTTGAGGCCATATATATTAGTTTGGTTAATTTTATGTTTGTAGAAAATAATTATATGGTTTAAAGCAAGCTATGAGATCTTGGTATGTCTTCATTAATAGTTACCTAGGGAATCTTGGAAGAAGTGTTGATCTGAACTCTTCTCCAAGGTGGTCGAAGGTATGCCTTAGATTTTGGTTTCATATGTTAACAATCTTTTCTTAATAGGTAATGAGCCTCTAATGATCAAAGTAAGAGGGAGTTTGCCTTTGAGTTCTAGATGAAGGATCTTGGCATGATGCATTACTTTTGGCATTAGAGGTTTGGCAGAAACTGGGAGAGATTTCCCTTTCTCTAGAAAAAGGTGTCGTGAATCTATTGGAGAGATTTGAAAAGATGGAATGAAAATCCTTGGGCACCCCGATGAAATTAAATTTCAATAAATTATGCAGAGATGCTACTAAACCTAACTCTTAGTGCAAATGAAAAGCAAGGAGCCAAGAAATGAAAAATTGGGGACGAAGACGGAGCTAGGGTTCTAAGAAACCCACCTACGGCGCCGACAACACAGCAGAGAAGACCATCAAGGGCGAAGAGAGGACCTCTGCAGCGCTACAGAGCTGCAGAGCATTAAGGCAACACAATGGCACAACCTCTGGGGGGGGCATCAGAGCCCTCCCCATCGCAGCATGATCCTGCGCAAACCATTATTTTCGGTTCAGTTGACAAAGAAATCCTGAACAGGGGGAAAAAACCCCAAAATGACAATAAGGAAAATGGAAGGCGTAAAGACGAAGACAGCGATTCACAAGAAGGAAAAGAAAAGCCTGAAGAAGGTCTAAAAATATCCTCAACAACGTGCAGACCAGTGGCCAAGGAACGACCACGAATAGACCTGCCGAGAGACAAGATTGATAGACAAATAGAGTACATGCGAGATCATGCCCTCATTGGGAAGTTCATAGGGTTTTGGCCGACTAAGAAAGCCCTATATGGTTGGATAGCAGCGAAATGGAAACCCAAGGGAGATGTCACTCTGCAACTAGGACCGAAAGGCTTCTTCACTGCAATCTTTTTCTGTCTAGAGGACAAATATAGAATACTAGGAGAAGGGCCCTACTTTTTTAACTCAGCAGGATTGTACCTAAGGGAATGGATCCCCAGATTCAATCCAGACAAGGAAGATCTTACATGGGCGCCAGTTTGGATCAGATTATACTCTCTCCCGGATGAATACTGGGATGAGGACATCCTCAGGGGGATCGGAAATGGGGTGGGAGAGTACATCAGAGCGGCAGAAGAAACCAAA
This sequence comes from Pinus taeda, assembly GCA_000404065.3. Taxonomy (NCBI): domain Eukaryota; kingdom Viridiplantae; phylum Streptophyta; class Pinopsida; order Pinales; family Pinaceae; genus Pinus; species Pinus taeda. The sequence continues at coordinate 75,585 of APFE030522229.1, read as the reverse complement.
TCACGTAAGTACATCTCCTATGCTCGAATATGTGTTTTCATTTGCCTAAATGAAGATCTTCCAGAGTTGGTAACTCTTGCCCATCGAGATGAAGAATGGATCCAGCCTCTCGATTATGAACATGTTCCATTTCGGTGCAGAAAATGTCATGCCCTAGGACATCTCTTTAGGGATTGCCCTCAAAATGCCAAAATTAGTATTCCTGACCCTTCAGATACCCCAGCCCAGGACAGCTTTACTAAAGTCTCAAGCAGGAAGCGCTCTCACAAAAAACCCCAAAATGGGTTCAATCCCCAGCCTAACAAATTCCATGGCCCAGTAACCAAGAACAGCTTTGATATTCTTAGACAATCCTCTGATGAGCTCCCTACTAATGCTTATGCCAACCCTGATCACCCATCTTCCTCTTCACCTCCCCCTCCATCAAAATCCCCTCCCAAATCTCCTCCCCCCATCATCATCCCTACTATCCTCAACCGAGATCAGAAATATACAGCGGAGATCCACAAGGAAATGGAAGTTGACGGAAAAGCAAATCTCCCCCAGATTCCAGAGACCAGCATTGAAGACAGCAATCAAGTGCAAATAATGGAAGAAGAGCCAGAAAGCATAGATCTGAATGGCCTAGATATTCTGGAATTAGAACTTGCCTGCAAAAAGAAAGCATACGATTCAATTCCAGAGCACCAACTTAATAAGCTCGAAGTGATTATCTCACGAGCCTATCATCAGCACCAACTCGGGATACAACCAAGAAGCCAATGGGATGGAAATCTACACCCAAAGGATACAAAAAAGAGAGGAAGGAAGACAGATCTGCAAAGAACGATTGAGATTGGGAAAATCCTGGTAGACTCAAGCAGATATGCTAAGTTGACAAAGTACTACAAGCCCTCTGTCAATGGTTAAATCATGAAGCTGGTGTCTTGGAATTTAAGAGGGCTAAACAGCCTCAGAAAACTCAGGATGTTAAAAAACGTGATAAAAAAAGGAAAAGACACAAATGTGCTTTCTCCAGGAAACTATGTGTAATAGTTCTACGCTAGGCAACATTCTTTCGAAAGCCTGGCCAGGATTTCGTTCAGTTGCAGTAGACGCCTCTGGAGCTTCAAGAGGGCGAGCTATAGCTTGGAATACCCAACCAGTATCCCTCACAGATTTTCATGCAACACACCATCTCATACAGGCGACCTTTCACATTTTGGGCACCAATATTCATGGCAACCTATCAAATGTATACTTCCCGCAAGACACAGGAAGTAAAGTAGCCCTCCTTGACACGATAGAAGCTCTAAGTAACAACAGAAGGCACCCACTTTGGATTGTTGCAGGGGACTTCAACATGATTACTAAAATTGAAGAGAAGATAGGAGGGAGGAACAGAATGGAACCAGAAGTCAGTCGTTTCAAGGAATTCATCCAATCGACGTCCCTCATAGATATGCCGTTCTGTAATGGCACCTTTACTTGGAGCAATTGCAGGGCTGGAAAATATCAAATCGCCTCCAAACTGGATCACTTCCTCCTCTCTGACAATGCGGTCCACTTAGGAGGAGACATCTTAGCGACCATTCTTGCTCACACAAGATCGGATCACTGGTCGATCGCTCTACAATGGCAAAGACCACGTAACTTAATAAAAATACCCTTCTGGTTTGAAGGGTTCTGGCTTACGCACCCCACATTCAGGGACTTTTTCAAGAACACCTGGGCCTCGTTCATCCCCCCAGCAGGAGCAAAAATGTATCAATTCTAGCAGAAGTTAAGATTTCTCAAAAATCACCTAAAAAAATGGAACAGGGAAACCTTTGGAAATATCTTCGAGGCGCAGCGAGAGCTAACTCAGGAGCTGGAGGTTCTCCACCAAAGGATTATCTCGGAAGGGCACACGGAAGCAACTCTGGAGCCGGAATGGCTCATCCATAGCCAGCTAGAGGGTAGGAGAAAGCAGGAAGAAATCTACTGGAGGCAAAAGTCAAGAGTCAGATGGCTGAAGGAGGGGGAACGTAATACCAAATTCTTCCACAGAACTACAGTGCAGAGAAGGATGCATAACAACATACCCTTCATCCAAAATCATGCAGGGGCAAAAGTAGAGACACACGAGGAAATTGAAGAGGTGCTCCTCAATCACTTTCAACAGGTCCATCAAGAGCAAATAGAAGACCGCCGATAGGCTATTAGCAAAATTATCAGCAATGTGCCAAAGCTCATAACGGAGGAACACAATGAGCTTCTCATGCATCCTATTCTCCTCCAAGAAGTGGATGAGGCAATGTCTCAGCTCAAACAAGGTAAAGCCCCAGGCCCATATGGATTTACTACCACATTCTTTCACGCTTTTTGGGATATGATAAAGACGGAAGTCTGGCAGTTAGTTGAAGAATCCAGGGCCATGCGCTGGCTTCTCCCCTCCCTCAACTCCACGTTCATCACTCTCATCCCCAAAGAGGAGGACTCCATCACCCCTAATAAATTTAGGCCAATTGCCTTATGCAACGTCATTTACAAAGTCATATCAAAAGTCATTGCAAATCGGCTCAAACCCCTCCTTCCCGGGCTCATCTCTCCAGAACAGTCAGGGTACGTGGAAGGACGACAAATAATGGATGGTATTCTACTCACTCACGAGATCATTCACTCCCTCAAGCACTCAAAGCAAGCAGGTATGCTTCTTAAATTGGATCTTTCCAAGGCATTTGATAAACTAAGTTGGAATTACATATATCATATGTTAAAAGCTTTTGGTTTCTGCTCCTCTTGGGTCCGATGGATTATGAGCCTAATAACATCCACTCATTTTTCCATCCTTGTGAATGGCATTCCCTCCCGCCCCTTCAAACCCACCAGGGGAATCTGGCAAGGGGATCCCCTATCCCCCTTTCTCTTTGTTCTCATGGCTGAGGGTCTAGGCCGTCACATTAAACAAGCCCTCCATTCTCATCAGATCAATGGCATCTCATTTCACAACTCTTTAGCCACCTCTCATCAGCAGTTGGTTGATGACACTATGCTTTTTGGTTATCCCTCTGCTCAGGAAGCCCTCTGTCTTAAATCCCTCCTCCAAGATTTCTCGAAAGCCTCTGGCACTCATATCAATTGCTCTGAATCACAGGTTTTCTTATTTCACACTCCTCCTTCGGTCAAATCTGTTGTAACTCGTATCCTAGGCTTCCCCTCTGCAACCCTCCCCTCCAAATACCTTGGAGCACCCCTCACGGCATCAGCCATTAAGCAACCCACATGGCGCTCCCTACTTGAGGAACTTTATAACCGTCTCAACCTTTGGACTTATAGATCTCTAAACTTAGCCAGTCGAGTGGTTCTCATCAAATCGGTCCTTCAGGCAATGCCTCTGTACCTGTTCTCTATCCTTGCAGCGCCAAAATGGGTACTAAAAAGCATAAGGAACCTTCAGCGTAACTTTCTATGGAGCAGCTCAGCTACCAATCGCAAATGGGCCCTGGTTAAATGGTCCAATGTATGCATGCCAAAAGACAAAGGAGGCATTGGGCTGAGGGACCCTGAGTACAGCAATTCCATTATGAATGCCAAGATCTGGTAGCATTGGATCACTAACCCAGATAAGCCCTGGGTCAAAATCTAGACCGCCAAATATGCTGGAAGCGGACCTCAAGAAGAACTCATCAGATTCACTCCTACTGAAAAGGGATCGCTAATATGGAATGCCGCTAAACAGCACTATCAGCTAATTCAAAAGCACAGCTTCTGAGAAATCAAGAATGGACGCACGGCAAGATTTTGGACTGATGCCTGGAACCAAATGCCCAAACTCACAAGTGTTCTTCACCCTTCTTTGTTACCAGATAGGCAGGAGAAGCAGCAGGAAAATGTTCATCAATTCTGGACGCAGGAGATGGAGTATGGTTTCAGAAAATGGAAATAGAGCAACCAAATTCTCAACAACACAGATGCTAGGAAGGAAGAAGAGCTGAGGATCGAGCTAAGGAAAAGAAGCATAAGGTAGGATGACGGAGGGGATATCCTCAGATGGGGGTACCAACCCAAGGGAACCTACACTACCTCTGAAGCCTACAAGGTGATTTGCAACTTCCCCACACCTCCAGACCCTTTATGGAGCAAAATCTGGGAGCTTGGATCCTGGCCAAAAATCTCATACTTTCTCTGGCTGGTTGGACATAAAAAAATTCTCACATGGGATAAACTTAGAAAGTGAAACTTTCATGGCCCCTCTATTTGTCATAATTGCTTTCAAAGTGAAGAAACTCTTCAACACCTCCTGGATACCTGTCCTCTAGCCAACCAACTTTGGGATAAGGTCGGTGACAGATGCCAAAAAATATGCAGAGGGGAAGGCGACATCATCAACTCCATACGAAAATGGCCAAAGCATCCCTTCAAAAGCGAGATCCTCAACCATTTATGGAGTATCATCCCGGGGATCGTCTTATGGAACGTTTGGAAGGAAAGAAACCAGTGCATATTCAAAAACAAACGATCTCCTACTGAAAAAACCTGGAACCGGATACACAGGAATATACAAGAAACAATGTCGCTTCAAGTGTGGACTAAGGAAGATCTCCCATCCACAAATAATAAACAAAACATTCTAGACAATTGGCAGCTGCAGTTACCTCAAGAAACGCTCAAGAATCGCCCATCCAATAGCAACTTCAAGGACAACTGCCATTGGAAAGCCCCCCCCAAAAACTCATATAAGCTTAATTTTGATGGGGCTTCCAAAGGCAATCCAGGAGCAGCTGGATTTGGTGGCATACTGAGGGACCATGAAGGCACTCCTATGCAGATTTATTTTGGGAACAAGGGGTGGGATATCAACAATTCAGCAGAGCTAGAAGGCCTTTGGCAAGGTCTTTTGCAAGCCTGGAATCTCAATCTTCAACCCCTTATTGTAGAAGGCGACTCTCAGATTCTTATCAACATGGCCACCCGCATACAGAACAGCTCGCAAGCAAGGAAAGTAGCACCCAGTTGGAGACTTGAAGCAAGGCTAAGTGACATAGCACAAAAGTTGAGCAATAACAGAGCCATCTCCTTCATCCACACTAAGAGAGAAGGCAACAAAATAGCTGACATCCTGGCCAATATTGGGGTAGAGACCGAACACACCCTCCTTCTCGGAAACATGAACATCATTCCTAACAGGCACCAACTCCAGGAATTTGAAAGCCTGATCCAAGGAGAGGCTGCCTCCCCGGATGCGGGTGTCAACGCGCCAGGTTGCGAGGAGCCACATGCCTAGCATGTGCCGCCACGTGTTAGCCAAAGGATTTTAATTCCCCTCGCCACCGAGATGTTAAGACGGGAGGAGCAGAGCAGGAACCTTAATGAGGTTGCAGGGAACGATGGCGAGCTTGCAGAGGGCAATCAATGCAGGCAAAATTCGAGAGAATGTTTGCTGGTTTAAGAAAGAGGGAATGTTGTTGTTCTGGACTCAGAGTGCAGAGCAAGCAACTCAGATCTCTGAGGGAAAGTGTCTCTCTACTGTTGTTGTTCTTGCTAAGACCGAAGGCATTCATCCTGACAAAGATTACTGCCTGCTTGTTTATCCTGGGCACTGCTTATGTGAGGTTGAGCTCTGCTTCGGGACAATTTTGGGACAGAGTTCAATTGTGGGTGGACGCAATCACATCAAGCCCTCAAGCATTGTTCTGGTACAAGCTTTGGGTGCCCCTGAAATCATGGTGTGTCCTCGAGAAAGAATGCCATGTAGAAGAGGTTCTGGGCGAGGTGAGTCTTCACGCCACCCTGCAGCGGATGTCCACCATCACTTTTGTTGTTGCTATTGCCACAGAAGGGCGGGAGCCACTCCTATTCAAGCCAGTCATTTCATGGAGGCTGGCAGTTCCGATGATGGAGCGCCCCTGATTCCAGCGTTCGGCTCAGTCATTTTTACCCTTGGCAGCTCGCGGGACAATGCTAGTATTAACGCACACATCTCAGTTCTTTTTACAAAAGCTCTTGAGGAGGACGAAGAGGGAACGCAACCAGTCGCAGCAGAAGTACTTCTAGAGGGCAGTAGAGAGAAACGCCCAGTCGTGCAGCCAACATTTGCAAAGGGAAATCCAGAGAAGGAGCTTCAGCAGTCCCCTATCCGACTTCAAGAGTAGGAGAAGCCGGCCACAGCGCAAGACCCTATGGCAATGTGGGCAAGCATCCCAGAAGGCCAAGGCTGGAGCAGAATTATTGAGGAAAAACCTGAAGATTAGTCCCCAGCGGCACACTCTGTCATACATTTCTCTCTCTCAGGTCTGGTATAGGTTCTGGGTCTCGGTAGGGGCCCGGATTAGGCTAAATATCTATGTTTGTATCTTTTCAGTTCTAGTTTATGTTCATGTTCACTATTGTATAGGCAGTAGGCCTTGCAAAGTCTGTAACGCGTCTGTCTATTTGATGCCCCTGCGCGGGCCGTTTTGGTATGACCTGGAAACAACTCTTTGTTTTATCATGTGGGAAGTGCTGCCCCTGCGAGAGCGAATTCTGAGTCAAGTAAAGCCACCCAAGGTGCCACAGGAGGCCCTGGGCAGCATGTCTTTTTGATTGTAATGTTTACCTGTATATAATATAATAGATTAGATAGCTTTGCCGAGAAAAAAAAAACTCTTAGTGCAAATGATTGATTGAGGCATTGATGTTCCTTGTGAAAATGCGTCTGGATATATGATTTTTAATGAACACCTTGAGTTAATTTATGTCTAAGACACTTCATAAAAATTGGGTTGTTGTTGAGCAAATTTTGAAATATTTGCATGGGACAATCAATCTTGGCCTAAGATATACTATAGGAGATGTACGACTGTATGAATGCACTAATGTTGATTGATATATAAATTTTATTGATAAGAAGAGCACATATGGGTGTTATTTTAGCTTGGGACTTACCATGATGTCATGGATGAGCAGAAAATAAGAGTCCATAAATTTAAGAACAATAAAGGATTGAGTATGTTGCTACTAGCATGGCTATCTGCAAGGTAGTTTGGTTAAGAAATATCTTTGAAGAGTTGTTTGAGAAGGTTCTAGATATGATAGTGATATATTGTTACAACAAGAGTGGGATCTGATTGGTAGAGAATCCCATATATAGCTGAGACTAATATATCTTCATGTATTGAGATAGTACTGTTATATGAGACAAGCTTTGGCTTGTGGTTGCTAACTCCTTGAGAGGGAGAAAGGATGAACAAGGTATTATTTTTATGGCATGAATTTGATATAACATAATATTTTATTTGATGATCCACATCAACAGGAAAATAGAGGACTTCTGCTCAAAAGAACTGCAAAAAATAGTATGTTTGAACTCTTCAATGAATTGTTTGAGTCGAGATCACATATGAGCACATTGATTTTTTTTTATCTACAGAGAGAAACATGGATTGATGGATGATTCCCTCTAGGGTAAAGGTCTAGGTTGATCGAGGACACTGAGTTATGCTCTTTCCCCTTTTTTGAGCGTCAAGGTAAGGAATTGAGCTGAAGATCTCCTAGGGTTTAGGGAACTCTAGATAATAGGATAGTTGTGATCCTTACCTCATGGTAAGTAGTATCCTGCCTATTGTTTGAAAATATGATAGTTGAGATCCTTACCACATGGTAAGTAGAATCCTACCTATTTTCATCTTTGGGAATTGACAAAGTATAACCCAGTTGGAATCCTACCCACAAGTTGGGCTTGTTGAGACTGTTCCTCCCCATCTCGCCAATGGGTTGATGTGAATTGGGAGAGTTGTGATCCTTACCATTCATAGAGAGTTGTATCCTACCCAAGTGACTTGGGATAGATATGATCCTTACCTCTCAGTAAGTATTATCATGCCCAAGTGAGAGGATGTAGGTATTCTACCACTGACTCTTAAGGGTCAATATGGGAAGATCAACAAACAATAGGAGAGTTGCGATCCTCACCTCTTGGTGGGTAGTATCTTTCCTATTATTTCAACAATAGGAGATTTTTGATCCTCGCCTTTCATTGAGTTGTATCCTTCCTATTTTCTATCAGTAGAGGGTTGAGATGGGCTCCCCGATAAGGTTCCAGGTTGAATAGGGCTTCTTGATGTAGTTCTAGATTGAGATAAACTCTCTGATTTTGTTGATGGTTGAGTGTGGTGAAGTAAAATTATAGGTACGGACACGAACGAATTCCTCTAGCCCAATAATGGGTCTAGTCACAATAGATACATTCTATGGAATATTTCCTTAGTTCAAAATCAATCAAGAGGGCCTACCTCTTGGTTTGCTTATGCTACTTGATGATGTCCTCACTTGCTCACTTGAGCTATCTCTCGCTTCCTTCTTCAGGCTCTTGAAATAAGTAAACAACAACAACACACAAATATAATAATAGACAAATTGCAATTCAACCTATTTAAAAAGTTAAGAAACTACTGTGGCCACCAACAACCCCCCTCCTTATGAAGTATTATTGCTAATACTAAATAAGTGGGGACCCTCAAAAAAATTAGTTAGTGTTACATTTTCTTTTTTACGATGAAACTTACAACATCATGGACTTAGGAAAATACCTTGAAAAATCTAAAAAACCCAAGTTTCATAATGAAGAAAATTAAATTTACTCCTTAAAGGATATCGCATCGCGCAAAGGATGAGAGGATACACCTTCTATAGAGTTAAAATGATAAAAGATGATATTGCGACACGAAACTTCATCGCATTGCATATACTGAAGACAAAGACTCACATTGAAAAACTTGAAAACATCGCCGATATGCAATATCGCATATCGCACATCGCAAATATCACAAGAATTACACAAGAATTATAACGATCTACGATATTCGATATTGCGATACCACAATACTGCGACACTGTAAAATTGCAATACTACGATTAGCGACATCGCTAACCAAAAACGCAGGACCCCTCCATCGCAGTTGGTTCTGGCTCATTGTTCGAGAAAACTTTTTAGCCAAGAGTTGGTCATGTATTTTAATGCGAATTAATGGGTTATTGCCAGTTGTTAATGAAGTATGGTGTTGTGTTTTTTGAAAAAATAACTCACGTAAGGTGGGATGTCTTGTATATCTTCGGAATTTAAAAGTTTTCCTGTTATTAGTCCTTTATCATTACTTCTACCTCAATGTAAATTGCAGGAAAGAAAGATGAAGCGTTATACAGGGCATTATGCAGAAAACAACTAGGAGGGAAGGCAGCGCTCCTATGAATATTTCGAAAGACACACTTAATCCATTCAATGAAGAAAAAGAGCCGCAGAACTCTTCGGAGGCATCTATCACAGATTTATCATGTATAGTCATGGTTGAAGGGATACTGAAAGACGCTGATACCAGAAACAAACAGTTTAATTCTCAGGGTTAATAACTCACAGAAATACTATTTTTACAAATTTTGGGCTTTATACCGAATGAGAGAAAAAGGCGCAAGAGGCAAAAACCGCATTAGGGAAGCCAGGATCAAGAAACCGAGACAGTTTTCGATGCGCGATTAGCGCTTAGCGCTAATTGCGCATCGCTAAGAAATTTTTTTCGAAAAGGAAGGTCCCTAGTTGCTCAGTCACCTGCGAGGCCCGAAAATTGCAAAAAAATCAGCGATAGAAGCAAACTGGAAACAAAAGACTGAAGGAAAAGCAGAAGCAGTCCAAAGGTTAACCAAGTTGAAATGGGATTTTTACCAGGCATACATGGTAATGTTACATATTCATTGGATGATTCTCAAGCATATCATCAATTTTACTGAGAATATAATGCTATCTCTTGCCGTTTATGTTTACTTAACTCAACCAAAGGCGAAAGGCAGTCAGCCGACTCTACTCCAAAAAATACTGAATGCTTGCGACATTAAGGAGTAGATTTAGAAATAGTTAGTAGATTTAATTTTAGAATAGTTTTGCTTAGAAAGAGGACGGTCATTTAAACCGAATCCTAAATTTTTGTAAATAAGTTATTTTAGTAGTATTTAAACCCTTCTCATGCATTTAGAGAAGGGTCCATAAATTTATCAAAAACTTGTCCTCAGAACATGCACTTTTGCACCCTCAGAGGAGGTTTTGGTGAATGAATGGAACAAGGTTTATTTGATATTTGCATTTGATATCTGCTACTAATGTTTCAATTTTGTACTCTTAGTAGATGTTGAATCAAGGAAAGATAAATCAATCATTGCTTGAAGCTCATGAGTAGGACTAGTTATAAATGGTACTTTTATCTCTTAACCATTTTTTCTTATGCATTAAAGCGATATTCAGTTTTCAGTTATTTATATGTTACAGCATGAATGTCTGAGTTATCATTTGGCACTTTTGTACGGTGATAACTATTTGTTTACGTTTAGTGTATGAATAGCTCATTTATGCAATAAGTTTTAACAGCTATTTCGTCTAACTTCTTAAAAGTATCTCATTTTTATCGAATTATTTTCTTGTGATAGCTTAATGATCTTTATTACCGGTTATTGTATGAAATCTTTTTAGATCGCATAGAAGAAAGATCACACCCCGGGATAGCATAAATTTCAATGTTTTTATGTTTATTAGAATACAATAGCATAGCATTAGATTAGATAGAAGTATTCCAATCCAAACAGAAACACCCATATTTCTCACACACACACACACTGAATTGGGAAACTGGTCCCATGTCCCCAATTGGACCTGCTATACCAAACGGATAAGGAGCTGCCAACCAAGGTCCGGACCGGGCGGGTATCCCCCTTGTTGTCGACCCGATTTTCAGGGCCTTCAACACATTTGGCACTAGAAGGAGGGCCTGAACTATGAATGGCAAGTGAATCCAATCAAAATATCATTCTGAGAGTAATTTTCCCTCACCATCTCCTTCGACTTCTCCATTACACTTAAATCCAGAGTTAGAAGTCGCTAGAGCATCAACTGCTACTACAAATCCTGACATTTCAGAACAATCTATAACTGAACCTCCTAAAGTCAAATCTCTGATTCATAAACTTTAGCGATTTTCCATTTCCCCTCAAAGATCTCATAAATCTCAGGGCAGTGTGACTTCCCAGTATAACCCTGCTCATCCCCTGACCAGACTTAAGAGTGAAAAGTTCGGTATTCGGCCAACTGAACTACCTCTTCCTAAAAGGAAAATAGCAAGGAAGTCACCTAAAGGGTCCGACAGCGAGACTCTTTCATCAACATCATCCATCTCAACTTCTCCACCATGAATTCAACCATCTACTCCACCACCCCATACCATTATCAATCCACCTAGTGGAATCCCTACAACTCCTCCTCAATCATCTGCGATCATAATCACCTCATCTTCTCAATCACAGGGACCATTTTCTGCGAATCCCCTGTTAGCAGTTCAACAATCGCCCAGTCTCCATGGAACAATCCTGGGGCAGTCATAATGCCTGCGCCCTTGAGTCAAATACCGGCCCATCCTGAGAAATGGTTGCCCAAGTTCAATCCTGAGGTAGACATGCTAGCAGAAGAGCACATAAACAACTTTATGCTATCCATCAACCTCAACAGGGTTACTAATGAAGATGTTGTTGTTCGACTATTTCCTTATACCCTACAAGGAACAACCGGATCGTGGTATTTTTCATTACCCTCTAGATCTATTACCAGTTGGGACATCTTCCAAGACCAATTTCTAACCAAGTTTGGTGACGACAGGTCTATGGCAACGTTAATCAACGACCTATCCAACCTTAGGGCAGAATCTAGAGAACCGATTAAAGATTTCAATCTACATTTCAATAAGATTCTAAACAAAATTCCTACTGCTTCCCAGCCCAGCGAGGAAGTGCGATGTGAATGGTATATCACTGTATTACCATCAAACATAGCAATATTCGTGGACAGGGCTAATAAAACAACCCTTGCTGAAAACATGAAAGAAGCCATAGTAGTAGAGAAACGTATAATAGCCTTAGAGAAGAAATTCGCGTTAGAAGACCGGAAGTCTAAGAAGGTCACCTTCAAAGAAGAGTCCAAGAAGAAACAAGCAAAAGATCCATTCGATTTGGAGGGATTGCAAAAAGTTCTTAAGACCATGTCTATTGAAATGGTCGACATAAAAAAGCAAGTAGCAGAAACTTCTTCAAAGAGGCCCTACAGAGCTTTTAAAAGAGGCCCGTCAATGGATTCAAAGCCACCCAATGCTATAACAAATGCTGAATCCGAGGAAGAGGAAGAAGAAATTTCCACTGAAGGGCAAACCGATGATGAAGAAGTTGTAGAATTACAAGGAATGTGGGATTTCATCCTCCCACAAGAGGAAGATCAAGAAGTATTCCCAATTAACACACGAAGTAGAAATCAGCTTGATCCTCCCCAAACTACCCCAAAACCAAAGAGCGCAAGCTCTGCAACAAAGGATAAAGTCGCAACAAAGAAAACGACATCTAAAGCGACTCAAACTAGCCCAGTCCAAACAGATTCACCTACTCCATCTAAAACGATGATCATTTAGGATGAAATGGAGTACAATATCATAGAAGACATGAAAAAGACTAGGGAAAATATCACTTTGTACGAATTGAGCAAGTTAAAGCATCAACAAAAGATAATGATGAAAGAATTACATGCTGTGCCAGTTGCACCTTTGCCTGCCGTTGTAATTTCTCAAGCTTCTCAGAACATGGGAAGACCTCCAACTAATAAGACTAACAACATTGATCCAAACAACATCGCTTTAATTGGAGGTAGATCGAGATATCATACTCCCCCTTTTCTCCTTTCTTATGAAATTTTTAACAAAAATGTACATAATTGTTTAGTGGATTCAGGTGCTTCATCGAATATTTTACCGAAGTCCATATGCACCAAATTAAACGTTCAACCATAGAAATCAGTTGTTCGCATAGTTCAGCTGGATCGGCCTCAACTCGAAGTTATCGGCGAACTAAATCAAGTAACCATAAGGTTGTCATCCAACCCGAAGGTATGTCAAGTGATTGATATTTTAGTAGCTGCTATCCCTGAATTTTATGGCTTAATTCTTAGCAGGGATTGGTCGAAAAAACTGCATGGATACTTCTCAACTGACTGGTCGCATATGTGGCTGCCTTACAATGGTAAGCCAAATCAAATAAAAGTTGAACGAGAATTACATCAGAAGTACATAGTAACGGAATTAGAAGGGGAAAATGAACCAGTAGCATATAATAGTAGCATAATTGGAAAGTATTCAGTAGATTCTTTTCTCGGCAATTTTAATGCTCATACGTCCCCATATTTATAACATTTCGTTTTGTCCCAAGTCGAAATTTTTTCTCAAACAGACAGTTCAAAATGTATCACCTTTTTAGATAAACCTGTAAATAAATCTTTGTTTTGGAAAGTTTTTTGATGGTTCTAAATCTAACGAAGGAGGAGCAGGATGCGTGCTAATTAGTCCTGAAGGAGACAAAATCATGCTAACATGCAGGCTCGAATTTGATTGTACCAATAATACAACAGAATATGAAGCTTTAGTTCAAGGGCTGTACAAAGCAATCGGGCTAAACATAAAGTATCTCCAAGTCTTCGGAGACTCTGAAATTGTAGTCAGACAGGTACGGAATACTATACATTTCCTGTCAGGTCATTTAAAACACTATCAATCTTTAGTTCAAGATTTGACTGAGCATTTTACAGCATTCAATATTTCATCAATTCCCAGACTCCAGAATGCAAGCGCTGACCTTTTAGCTAACGTAGCTTCTAAGTTCATTCCTTCAAAAGATTTTAGTCCAGATAGATTCTCAATAGAATTAATATTTAGACCTTATATTCCTAACAACATCACAAATTGGAGAATATTCAACGACGATCCTGATATCATAAATTTCCTTACTTCTGAAGGATCCTACTCCAACCAAATAATCGACGAAGATCAACATGATCGCCAATTACAGCAAGATAGCACTCACAATGCTATACCTAAATCAGTAGTCAAGTTAGAAGACCTGTATGATTTGAAAGATTGGTTTAAAAGGTCCACCAATTCGAAGCTCCAAAGTTCGACCTTGAATTACAAATTGGTAAACCTAGGAACCGATGCCAAATCCCAAAACATAAATATAGGCCTTGGCCTAGCCCCCGAAGAAAAGCTAGCATATATTCATCTTTTGAGACAATACAAAAACGTTTTTGCTTGGAATTATGATGAACGTAAAACATACGACACCTCTATCATCCAACATACTATTCCGATGATCGATAACGAAAAACCTGTCCAACAAAAATTGAGAAAGATTCATCCCAACATAGAAAATTAGATAAAAACCGAGCTCAATAAGCTGTTGAAAGCCAAGATAGTTTTTCCCATCAGACATTCTAAATGGGTCTCCAATATGGTACCTGTTAGAAAGAAAAACAAAGATATTAGGATTTGTATTGACTTTCGCAATCTCAACAAAGCCTGTCAAAAGGACAATTTTCCCTTACCACCTATGGAGCAGATATTGCAGGCAATAGTGAGCTCAGAATTAATGTCTTTCTTGGATGGATTTTCAGGATACAATAAAGTGCTGGTAAATCCTGATGATCAATTGAAGACCACATTCAGAACTAAATGGGGCACATATGCATATCGAAAAATGCCATTTGGTTTGATTAATGTTGGTGCCACATTCCAGAGAGCCATGGACATTACATTTAAAGGTTTAGTCAATAAGTCTGTAGTAATTTATTTGGGTGATATAACCGTGTACTCCAAGAAATGAGGCGACCATCTCAAAGACCTGAAACAAATCTTCCAACGATGTTTAAGGTATGGAATTTCACTTAACCCAAAGAAATCTTTTTTCGCATTAAGTGAAGGGAAACTTCTAGGATTCATAGTGTCAAAATATGGTATTCACATCGACTGTGACAGAATCAAAGAAATTTCTGAAATATCCCTACCTCATAACAAAAAAACCATGCAATCCTTCCTTGGTCAAATCAATTTTGTAAAGAGATTTGTTCCAGATTTTTCACGAATTGTATCTCCTTTACAAACCATGATAAAAAAGAACTCGATTTTTAAATGGGGCCAAGATGAACATGAAGCGTTTAACCTGATCAAATAGGATATCATTAATGCTCCATATTTATCAACTCCGAATTTTTTAGAGCCTTTTATTTTATACACATTTGCCTCAGATAAGTCATATGCTGCGATACTCACTCAAATGAATCAAGAAAAGGCGGAAGCACCAATCACTTTTTTCAGTTCAAATTTGCAAGGTGCTGAATTAAATTACTCAGATGTAGATAAACAAGCTTATACTGTTTTCAAAGCGATCAAATACTTCAGACCTTTTCTACTCAAAACCCACACCAAAATTATAGTACAGTTTCCAGTGATAAGGAATCTTCTGGTACAAAAGGATGTGGGTGAAAAGAGGGCCAATTGGGTAACTGCCTTACAAGAATATGACATATAAATTAAACCAGCAAACATTGTAAGAGGCCAAGGCTTTTGCAAAATGCTGGCTGGAGCGTCGCAAATTTCTGAAACCCCATCTATAGAGGTACAAGTGTGTGAGGTAAGCCTAAACGATGAGCAGTTATTATATGCTGATATCATTTATTATCTTAAGAATGGATATGCTCCTTCATACCTCGATTACACTAAGAAAAGAGCTCTAATATTAAAAGCCAAACAATATCAGCTCATAAATGATATTCTTTTTAGGATGAATTACGATTCTGTTCTTCTTAGATGTCTTGAGAAATATGAAGCTGATAAAGTCTTGTAGGAACTCCACGACGGGCCAGCAGGCGAACACTACGCTAGAGACGCTACTGCACATAAAATCTTGCGTGCAGGATATTACTAGCCTACGTTATTTAAAGACTCGCACAGTTATGTGAGGAAATGTCACGTCTGCCAAACTACTGCTGGAAGACAGAAGAAGCCATCCTTACCACTACAACCAGTTAACATCAACCAACCTTTTAGTCAGTGGGGATTGGACATAATAGGTGAGATCGTTCCTCACTTTTCCAAGCAGCATAGATATATCCTTACAGCAACAGATTATTTTACTAAATGGGTAGAAGCAATTCCACTCAAGATGGCTAATGCTAAAAATATCATTGAGTTCATAGATCAATCTATAATCACCAGGTTTGGATTACCTTCCACTTTAATGTTCGATAATGCATCATACTTTTCTAGAAATGCAATGACTGAATTTGCACTTAAAAGAGGATTCAAACTTAAATATTTGGCCAATTATTATCCACAGGGCAACGGGTTAGCCGAGTCTACAAACAAAAACCTAATCAGTATTATCAAAAGAACAGTAGACCAAAATCATAAAAATTGGCATAAATCCTTAATATACGTTTTATGGGCAGACCGAATAACGAGAAAAGCTTCCATTGGCACTTCTCCCTTTAATTTAGTTTATGGGAGAGAAGTAGTTCTTTCGACTCATTTAGCATTCCTTCTTTGTCTCTAGTTTAATACATTGATGAAGTACCAACTTCCTCATTACACTTAAGGCAAATGGAAATAATCAAATTAGAAGAACAGCGAGAACAAGCTAAGAAAATGCATGCTCATCATCAGGCACTAGTAAAATCCTCTTTTCATTCAAATATAATGACCAAAAAAGATTTTCAGGTGGGAGATTTAGTGTTAAAATGGGACAAGGCACACGAAGAAAAGGGGAAACATACAAAATTTCAAAGAATGTGGCTTGGTCCTTTTCAAATTGTAGAAGTCTTAAGTCCATCGACATTTGTGTTACAGGATTTAGCAAGTAAAAGAGAATATTTGCCTGTCAATGGACAAATTCTTAAGAAATATTTTCCATAGAAGATTATTCTTCTATTTTCTAGAGTAATAGTTTTTCTCTTTTTCATAATAAAACCAGTTGTGAATGGTTACATTAAGCATTTACGAAAACGATACCAACTCTCTTTCAGATTTTTATTTTTCGCTTGTATAAATAGCAAATCTTTTGGAAAATTGATCTTTATTATTGAAAGATACAGTTAAAGACTCTAACCTCGATATGACACTAGTTTCAACTTCATAAAGTTTGATGAAAATAACCTTTAGTGAAGAAATTGTTTTATATCAGTGCAATGAAAGGTATCAATAACAAAATAAAGATTCTATGTAGAACAGTTACTTCCAAAAACTCTATCAATGTCGTCCAGAGCTATCTAAAGAAGACAATGACTTCCTCCCTACTAAGGAAATCACAACTTTCAGAGGAACAATCCAAGGATACACTTCATCTTGAAGAATGAGAGGTCTCATCACGAGCCAACTTATCATAATCATAGATATTATAACTTGCTGACTTTGCCAAATACTTTACACCACAACAGGGCAATGACTCAAGATTGTTGCAATCAAAAGGCAAGGGGTCTCATCACGAGCTAGCTTGTTCAGCAAAGTTATAAATCAAGTGAATGACTGTGTCATAAATTGGCTATCAAACCAAGACATT
>APFE030522229.1:0-16747 GCA_000404065.3 Pinus taeda | reverse complement strand
AATGAAATGAAGTATTATTTCCGCTGCATCTTTGTGTATATGGTTATCTCTGTAATTTGTTGCGTTCCTGTTTAAGTTTGGATCAATGATTTTTCTGATAGTAGTAAGGTAGTAGAGACTTCCTATGAGTTGTCTACTTTGTTGCATCCTTAAATTCATTTCCTTCTTTCGATGTGATTTTAAAATTTTGTTCCATTGGAGTGGTCAAAGGATTGCACTCATCCATGCCAAATTTGTTCAACAAATATCCAATGTACTTCTTTTGAGAGAGGAATATGAACTTTGGATGTTGGGTTAGTTTAATACCAAGATGGTAGTAAAAATATCCCAAATCTGTCATTTGAAAACCTTTCCTCAATTTTGTGTTTATGGATGGATGTAATTTTCATTGTTCCTTGTCATTAGAAGAACATCTACATACACCATAAGATATACAACTTTTTTTCCAACTTTCTTGACAAATCTAGTTACATCATCAAGATCATAGTGTTTGAAATTTAGTTTCAGAGGTGCTTAGTCAATTTCATGTACCAAGCTCATGGTACTTGTTGGAGACCATACAAGGATTTGACAAGCTTGCATAATTTGTGCTCTTGTCCCTTCACAACAAATCCTTCTAGGTGAGACATAAAAACGTTATCTTTCATATCTCCATTCAAGAAAAGTATTTTTTACATCCATTTGATGGAAATTCCAACTGTTATGAGCTAATAAGGAAAATAGAGTCTGGATGGAAGCCATTTTTGTTGTTGGGGAGGGGGGAGTTTCCTCATAATCGACCCCTTCCTTCTATGCAAAACATTTTTCCATGAGCCTATCTTTATGCTTGTAAAGTGAGCCATCTGCTTTATACTTGTTCTTGAAGACCCACTTGCAACCAATTAGTTTGGTTCCCAATGGAGGGTCCACCATCTTCTAGGTTCCATTCTTTATTAGAGCTTCATACTCTTCCTACGTGGCTTCTTTCTATTCATCATGAAAAGTAGATTCTTTGAAGTAAGTTGATTCAAAATCTATAGAAAAAATTAATTCATAGGCATAAGAAACAACCATATACACAGGTGAATTAGAATCATCTACATCACCCCATTCTATCTAATAGAGTTTATTTTTCATGTCTTTCCAACCTCATTAGGATGAACAATTTCAAGTGTCTTGGAGAGCCATCTTGGAGGAACTTCCTTATATGTCCAAGGCTACTTAGTTGACTGAGATGGGGTTGAATCAAGATTTAGCCTTCCAATTCTCTCAATCACATCACTTTTGATCAGTGGTTGGAGCTTCATGATGGGGAGAGACTACTTCATAAGGAGATTGTAACCCCCTCCTTCCACACCTACCCAAGCTAACCAATCCACCAAAGTAAATATGTGATGAGTGGTTACTATGATATGATTCAACTCCCCATGTACAGTTAAGGAAGTGGAATTGACACACCAAAAACCAAACTAACCTTCCTCAGGAGCTACAAGACCCTGAGGGGCTATCCAACCAGTCCAGGTGCCCAACCCCGAGTTAACTTGCCTTTTTATTAAACTAGACCCCCAATCGCTCCCATGAAAATCCCTCCATGTGATTGAAACCCTCTAGTCGCTCCTACAACAAGGCCTCGATGCGACTGCAGTCTTTTTCAGGTAGTTTTGTGCTAGTGACCCTGAAATATGAGTCACTTTTTCAGGGCTATGATTCAAGCCTTTGCCCGGAACTTGATGAAATTCTAAAAATTGATAAATAACAAGATGAAAATTCCTCTAATGAAAAACTTAAACAAGGACTTGAATTGAATCATGCTAACCATGATGAGAATTTCGTCAAACGCATCATGAACATGTAATGTACAGGTCATAAAAACACATCTAAACATAGGGGCCTCATACTTATCTAAAATTCGTCAAGAAGTTCTGATGCCCTCTCACAACATTTTCATTATCATCTATTAGGTCATTCATTCATTATCCATTCATTCACTGATCAAAACATGATGAGAGACATAACTTAATTCTATCATAAAACCATGATTATAACTAGCATATAACGAGAGAAAAATTAATGATAAAACAACCATTAGAGTCACATAATAAAAAGTACATTTACACATAATACACAAGAGGAGAATAAATATTATTATGCAAAATCCAACCAAGTTAGGGACTTCCATGTACCATCTGACCATAGATTGGTTTGAATCAAATATTTCTTTCATCCAATCACCCTCGTGCCATATTCCAAGCATGACTGTGGGACTCACAACAAACTGATCAGGGCTTCCTCGAGCTTTACTGCAATCCTGCCATATATCGTTCAAGGATTACTAAGCCCAAACCCTCATCTATACAACCAGCCTTTACTGTATATCCCACAAAGGGATTCCTAGGCTCAAACAAGAAACATACACTACCAGGCTTTACCACAATCCCATTACATATTGATCCAAGGATCACTAGGCATATACAAGCATGGAGGCCTCCAAATCTCTCCACCTAAACCTTGAGGAATTTGTCCATATCCACCCTCTAGGATTTACTGTATATCCCTCCATTCATTGGTCGAGGATTCCTAGGCCCAACGAGGGTATACACAGTCAAGCTTTACTGCAATCCCACCTTTACTAGTTCAAGGATTCCTAGGCCTTGTGATTTTTCTGAGACCACCCCACTTAGTTTCGAAACCAACTGACAATCCATCTCATACACGTAAGAGAACCCCGTCACACCATGGCTATTCAGAAATGGAAACGCAAGGCTAAAATCACTATCACACCTCAAAAACCCATGTCAATGACAACAAGAGAACCAAATACACACATGCATGTACCATACATGCCGAAACTAGCAAGGAAATCATACATGCAACTTGTTACCTGCAAGTAATCCTATTGTAGCCACTTGATCCAACTCTTCCTTGCTTGAACTTTGCTATCCTGTCCTTCTTTTGCCTTCCTTTTTCTAATGCTAGTGTGCTCCCAGAATTCTCTAAGTGTGCAAGAGTATGAAAGAGTAGAGAGAATATAGAGAGAGTTCCAAAACTAAACTGATAAAAGGTTGTGAATTGATCCTCAGAATCCTTTTTATTAATGAGGCCTCTATTTTCTTCAATTTCCATCATGTTTCCTTCATTTTACTCCTCACATGCAACTGGTGACCTTTCACCTTCCTTTTCTCCTAATTCCCATTATTTTCATAAATAAATGCCAAATAATTCCTCTTGCCTTTTCAAATGCCTTTGTCAATATCCCTTAGCCTTAATAAACCAAATGAACATCCACTAGGATGTTTTTCCCAACATTCAACTTGGAATACATGTCCCATGACCTTGGTCTTATTTTTCCTTTATTAAATTGATTACATGGATTTTTAACACAGAGTCGTTACAAACTCCTCCCCCTTAGGGGAACACCATCCTCGATGTTCAATGACACTTACAACTAGAAAAACAATTGAAAACCAAAACATACTGCCTATGGAGCTTTATAACTTAGCTCGATGCAATATTTATAATGATCAACCTACTGAAAAGAAAACAACAATGACAAGCATAACAACATGACAATCATAACGCATGACACCCACACTACTTATTGGAGCTTTATAACATAGCTCGTTATGGTATTTACATCCATATACATATATACATATACTAAAACTACTTTGCCTCAACTGACAAATGAGGAAGGATACATATATCTCGTTTGATCAACCATCTCCCTTGTATCTTCATCATACCCAAAGTGCTTCCACTACACTTTAACCTGCTTGATTACTCGGTTTCGGAGCATGGGCATATTTCTCTGCCAAATGCACTAAGGTTCGGGTTGGAATTCTCCTTTTGGCTCCATTTACAATACAAACCAATTAATAACATTATCAACATCCTTTGCATACATTTTAAGTATTGAAACATGGAAAACATCATGGACTTTCACTTTTAGAGGCAGTACAAGTCGATAGGCCATTGGTCCAATCCTCTCAAGGATCTCAAAAGGCTCACAATATCAAGGAGCTCTTTTTGGGCTTGATGCGCAAATACCCATGTTCCCCAACTTGAAACTTCTTAAATGCCCTATGTTGATCTACATAACTTTTCTATCTGTCGTGTGCTACCTTTAGGTTCTTCTTGATAACATGCATTTCATGTGCCATATATGTCAGCATGACCAACCTTATCAATACCATGTTCATTGGATTGCTTCAACTAATATGAGTATTATAAATTTCCCCATACACTGCCTCAAACAGACTCATCCTCAATGACTCCTGATACCCATTGTTGTAAGCAAACTCAACCAATGGAAGATACTCTTCCCACTTTTGTTGTTGATGTATAACATACATTCTCAACATATCCTCCAATATCCTATTGACCCTCTATGTTTGTCCATCTATTTGCGGATGATAAGTTGTGCTTAAGGCCAAATCTGTACCCAATCCTGAAAATAACTCCTTCTAGAACCTGGAAGTGAACTTAGCATCCCTATCTGACATAATATTCTTTAGAACACCATGCAACCTCACTATATCTCTAATGAAGACCTGTGTTACATCACTATCTAAACATGTAGAACTCACTGGAATGAAGTGTGCTACCTTTGTCAATTTTTCCACCACAACCATGATGGAATCATGTTGTCTATATGTCCTTGACAAACATGTAGTGAAATCCATAGAAATTACCTCCCATTTCTACTTTGAATTGGAATTGGTTCTAGTAAACCAACTAGATTCCTATACTATGCCTTTACCGATTGACACTCCAAACATCTAGCCACAAACTCTACCACTTCCTTCTTCAGATTCGACCAATAGTAAAACATCTTCACCACTGTTAGAGTCTTTGATATCCCAAATGACTTGAATATGGCTTCGCATGAAATTCCCTCAAGATAATTTTCTTGAGATCACTGTTGTTCGACACATAGATCTTGTCCCTAAATCTAATTAAACCATCTGTTGTAAGATGATAGTCCACATCTTGATCATATGTGTCTTGTTGTTGTAACCTGTGCCTAACCTCCCTATAACTATCATCATGTTGTCCTGCCTATAAGATCCAATCCTCTAAATATATCCCATATGAACTCATAGATTCTATAAGATTTACCTACACTGTTCTGCTAAGAGCATCTGCAACTTTGTTTTCCTTTCCCTTAATGTACCTAATCTCAAAGTCAAGTTCACTTATCATGGCCAACCATCTAGCTTGCCTGGAATTCAGATTCATTTGGTCATACAAGTATCTCAATCCACTATGATCACTCATCAAGATGAATCGCCTTCCAAGAAGATAATGTCTCCACATCTTCAAAGCATGGATGATCACTGGCAACTCAATATTATGTGTCACATAGTTATTTTCACGCTCATTCAATTTCCTTGATTCGTAACATACCACTTGTCCCTCCTGCATAAGGACTCCACCAATTCCTATTTTACAAGAATCTTTACACCACTAACTCTTTATTGAGATCAGCAACCTTTAGAACTGGAGCATTTGTCAATAATTGTTTCAATTGCTCAAAACTTATTGCACATTCCTCTATCCATTCAAAATTCTTCCCTTTTCATTGTAATGATGTGATAGGATATGAAATCCACAAGAAGTTCCTAATGAACCTCCTTTAGTAGTCATCCAACCCCATGAATGATCTGAACTCATCCACATTCATAGGAGCTACCCATTAAATGATAGCTCTTATCTTTTCATAATCTACTGTTATACCTTCCTTAGAAACTATTATGCAACCAGTTCATAAAATAGAAGAAAAGATAGATCAACGACTTCAAAATCGGCCTCTTCGAGGAGGCAACATCCTTTACATTACACAAATGAAAAATTCTTGGATGATACAAATGACAAGACCTCCTTTCTATATATAGGAGTCTAAGGGGTCACAATATAGTCAAAGCCGACATAACAATAATGATGTAAGGGCACAACAATAACAATAGTGGGCTTCTATGGGGCACAATAATAACAATGTGGGGACAACATGGGCACAGCAATAACAATAACGGGATACAATGACAATAATAATAAGGGAATACACTAGTATTATAGGACCTAACATGCCCCTCTCCTTCAAAAAAGTGTTTTCCTCAACGCTTGAGTGGTTCTAGATGCTTTTGTATAAAATTCTCATCATCCCGTGTGGAATCTTCAGCAGGTAAGTTCTTCCACTTGATGAGATACTCTAAAATTGATCGATTTCATAGTTGTCAAGTTCTTGTTTTTGTGAGTGCTTTAGGTTCCAATATGATTTCTCCTTCCTCGTCAAGTTTTGTTAATATTGTTTGAACTGGGAGCTTGTCACCTATAACCTTCTTTAAGCGTGAAACATGGAAAACTGGGTGCACTCGAGAAGCTGTAGGAAGCTCCAATTTGTATGCCATAGTACCAATCTTTTGCAACACCTTGTATGGACCATAATACTTTAGTGATAATTTATTATCCTTCTTAGCTTGCTTGAGGTACATTTGTTTGTATGGGTTGTAGTCATAGAAATACCCATTCACCTACATCAAAACTTATTTTGCTATGATGTTCATCTGCCTATTGTTTCATTCTATTTTGTCCCAAAGTGAGGTTATCCTTAAAGAGTTGGAGAACTTGTTGTTGATGCTCGATGTGATCTTCCACTGCTTGAACCTTAGAATTTTCTCTTAAATATGATGTGATGGATGGTGGATGATATCCATAAAGTACCATAAATGGGTCATTTTTGTTGTAGTATGGAAGGAAGTGTTATACCACCATTTAGCCAAAGGCAACCGTTTGACTCATTGTGTATGTTTATCAGATACAAAGCAACGAAGATATCCTTCCAAACATTTGTTCACTATCTCAGTTTTCCCATCAGATTGAGGATGATAAGATAAGTTATGAGCTAACTGAAAAACTAGACAAGAAAATAATTATGTCCAAAAATTTCTAGTGAAAATGGGATCTCAATCACTTACAATAATGTTTGAGTTTCCATGTAGCTTTTGAATTGCTTCCATAAATGCAGTAGCAACTATACCGGTTTTAAAGGGATAAGATAATGCACAAAAGTGTGCATACTTGGTAAGTCTATCAACTACCACCATGATGAAACTCTTTCCTTCGGACTTGGGTAAACCCATGATAAAATCCATTGAAACCTCCTCCCAACGTTGACTTGGATGGATAAAGGTTATAATAGACCTAGGGTCTTAATTGTTTCAACTTTATTTTATTGGCAAACCAAACATTCTGCCACAAACTTTTCAATATTAGATATAAGGCCATCCGAAAAAAATTCCTTATTAACCCTATAGTAAGTTTTTGAAAATCCTAAGTGCCCTCCTAAGGGAGAGATGTGCAATTCCATAAGAATGTTTTGTTTGAGTTGGGAATTCTTATAGAGGTACAAGCAATCTTTGTACCATAATGAATAATTTTTCTAACTAAATGTATCAGATGTACTGGTGCCTTGTTGTAACTTTTGAATGAGTTCGCACACTTCTTTTTCATTCTTCCATTCATCTCTTGCTTCGTTTATCCAATTTGGTTGGATAATAGAAATGGTGCAAAGCAATGCTTCCACATTATCATCCTTTCTTGAGAGTGCATCTACAATAACATTTTGCTTCCCTTTTTTGTAGATGATTTCAAAGTCATAACCCAACATCTTTGTGACCCATTTTTAATGCTCTTCTAAAGATAATCTTTGTTCTAAAAGTATTTAAGACTATCATGATCTATTTTTACCTTGAAGTGTCTTCCCATTATGTAAGGTCACAATTTCTTAAGTGCATGTAGTATTGCCAACATTTCCTTCTCATAAATAGCTTTGTGTAAATACTTTCCTTTGATTGTACGACTTTCAAAAGCAATGGGTCTTTCTTCTTTCTTTAAAACAACACCAATTCCATTTCCTATGGCATCACATTCCACAATAAAGGTTTCTATGAAGTCAAGCATAGCTAAGACTAGTGCTTGGCACATTGCCTCTTTAAGTTGTTCAAAGGTTTCTGTTGCTTATGGAGTCCAATAAAATGCATATTTCTTCAGTAATGTTGTTAGAGGTGTTGCTATTCTCCTATAATTCTTAACAAACTTGCGATAATACCCTATCAACCTGAGAAATCCTCATAGATGCTTTATGGATGTGGGGATTTTCCATTCCTTAATGGATTTAATTTTGCTAGGGTCTACCTTAACTCCTTCATGAGATACAATATGACCCAGATATTCCACCTCTTGTACTCCAAAGAAACATTCAGATCTTTTTGCATATAATTGTTTCTCCTCCAATAGTTGTAGCACCCTGTCAACATGTTCAACATGATCCTTCCAAGACTTGTTGTAGATTAGTAAATCATCAAAAAATACTAACACAAATTTTCTAAGGAAGGGTTTGAAAATGGAATTCATCAAACCTTGAAATGTTGAAGGTGCATTGGTAAGGCCAAAAGGAATGACCAAAAATTCATAATGACCCTCATGAGTTCTAAATGTTTTTTTTTTGAATGTCTTGAGTCTTCATTCTGGTTTGATGATATCCAAAATGAAGGTCTAACTCAGTGAAGTAAATTGCTCCATGGAATTCATCCAGTAATTCATCAATGATAGGAATGAGAAATTTATCTTTAATAGTGAGCTTGTTGATCTCCCTATAATCTGGACACATACGCCATGATCCATCCTTCTTGTGCACCAATACTACTAGAGCAGAGAAAGAACTTTGACTAGGTTGAATTATACCAGCCTCTAGCATTTTTGCAAACATATGTTCAATTTCACACTTTTGGGCATAGGGATATATGTAAGGCCTAATGTTTGAAGGAACACTTCCTGGAAACAAAGGAATAGCATGATCATGATCACGAATAGGTGGGAGGCCTTTAGGAGTCTCAAATACATTAGAATGATTGTCCAAGACTTTTTGGAGATCTGGAATAGGTGATTTTGACTTGGGAACCTCTAGCAAACATACTTGTGAAATTACGCCATGTTGTTCTTTCTTTAGAAGCTTCGTCATGCCGTTAGAGCTAATTATATTTCCTACTTTCCCTGTGATACCCCTTAATTCAACTTCCTTTCCTTCTGGGGAAAAAAAAAAAATTCAAGAAAAGTTCTTGCAATTTAAAAGTCATTGTACCCAATGATTGTAGCCATCGGACTCTGAGTACAACATCAGCACCACCCATTGGAATGGAAAGCATTGGACTATTCAAAACATATTCTCCCATGGATAGCTTGATATTATGGAACTTTCGAGAGAAATTTATGGTTCTTCCATTTGCAACCATCATTTGACACTTTGGTGTTGGATATAGGAAGAAATTCAATTCCTTCTCTATCTTACAATGAATAAAATTATAGGTACTACCCAAATCAATCAAAACTAATACCTTTTTCTTGTTGATATGTCCTTCGATCTTGATAGTTTGAGGAGTGGTTATTCTGGCCAATCCATTACAAGATATGGTCAGATTCATTTCGTCTTTCTCTAGGCTTTGTTCCTAATGTGTATCCTCTTCTTTTGATGTTTCTTGTTCCTTTCTTTCTTCCTCTTCACAATCTATATAAAATAATTTCTTCTCGACACACTTATGACCTTTAGTGTATTTTCTATCATAGCTGTAACAAAGCCCTTTTCACTTTTTTCTTCCAATTGTTTTGGTGTCAACCTTGTAGGTTGTGGAAGGCTAGGAGAAACAACACTTCCATCTTTATAGTTGTGATTGGTAGGCTTCCTTGCTCCCATAATTTTTCTTTCAATTTTTCTTGCCAACATGAATGCCTTGTCCAATGAATCAAGTTCCCAAAGGTGAACCTCATGTTGGATGTTATCTTTTAATGTCCCTATGAACACATCAATCCTATGTTCCTCTAGAATATCTTTTACCCTTATATTCAATTTTTGGAAGTCCTCAATGTGCTCCACCATTGA
The DNA here is from genome assembly GCA_000404065.3 of Pinus taeda. Lineage (NCBI taxonomy): Eukaryota > Viridiplantae > Streptophyta > Pinopsida > Pinales > Pinaceae > Pinus > Pinus taeda. The sequence goes on along the minus strand of APFE030522229.1, from coordinate 6,834 downwards.
ACTTTTTTGTTTCAGATTTATCAATTGGCCAAAAAAGGTGTTATTTTTTGTATCCTCATAATGTGCTATCATTTATTCTATAAAAATTGCCCGAGTGACAATTTTTTTATGAGATAAAATTCATCGATACCATACAAATTGATTGGGTTCCAAATATTGTTGGCATTATGACACAAGTTTGGCACTATGGCACAGGTGTTGTCCTTGATGGAAATGTTCTCAAGTGGCAATCACAGTTCAGGCAATCAGAATGGAAGAAAATAAGGTATATGCAGGTTCCTATCAGCAAAGTCGTGTATACACGCGGTATCACCGATCAAAAATCACATATGTGTATGCATGTACTTTCATGCAAAGAAAAGCGCGTACATGTCGAAAAAATTATGTTTGGTTCATGGTATTTAGTCTAATTCATGGTATTTAGTCCGACGTATTTGAACCTATGGTTTTGGTCCATGGTATTGCATCCAAGGTGTTGAACCCAAGTATTGGGTTCCTGGTATTGGTTCTTAATGGTTTTGGACCATGGTTTGAGTAAGGCCTAGAATATAAAAGGGCAAGGAGATCATTTGGCAAGGGTATCAAATCAAGTATTGAATATCTAAAGAAGAGTAAGATCAGGAACACTGTGATTGGTTTATGGGGCATTGCTGAAACTGATCCAAGGAAGAACCTGAGTGCTAAAAGATGGATAAGTACTATTGATGAATCAAGACCTTAAGGCTTGAATGGTAGTATGTATGGTTTTTGATCTGTTATATTTGGCACATGATTAGATCTCTAAATCTGATAAACTGGTATAATTGATGTCTGAAACTTGAAAAGAGGAAAATTGCCTTGTATACATCTGCACGCAAGTTCAGCGCGGCATAGGCGCGTATACACGCAAGTTCAACAACTGAAGAAAGCGTATATGTAGGTTGACTTTGATACAGCTTCGTATGTACGCAGGTTTATACATAGTGAAGTAGTGTACGTCTCTTGAAATATGTTTTAGCTACTTCTGTGTAGTATTGCAGTGTTCTGGGTTCAGCATTAGTGTCTAGTTACTGGTATTGTTTTCTGGTTACATCATTCTGAGAAGTTATTGGTTGATTCAGTAGTGTTTGTGGAAAGGAGATTGGTTGATGCACATATACTTGATGTTTGTTTGATGTTCATGGATCTAGTCTAAAAATTTATGAAATGTGGTCCCTGGAAGAAAGAGAAGTTTGAAGCCTTTTGCAGGTAGCAGCCTGCGTACTAGTACCACTGCTAGTGCAAGAGCTAAAGGGGGTTGTAGCTCCCTTCTAGGAGAAGCTGGAGAACGAGAGAGAGGGTTGTAGCCCTCTGTAGGTTGTAGCCTGCGTACTGGTAAAGGACTGCACCAGTACAGAATCATTGTAAAAATAAGTTTCTAATTGAAAGAAGATAGAGACATATTGCAGTAGGTGGTTTTCACCCACATTGGGTTTCCACCTTATATCTTGTGTTCTTATGTGTGACTGTCTTCACTATTTTTTCTATTCCTGGTTGATGTCTATATGGTTCTGACTCACTAATTTAAGATTAACACCTGAAGAATAATTAAATTACATGTCTGTGAGTTATACGCTATTTTCCTTAACTGAAGTTGCGTATATACGCTGGTTTCTCTAACTAAAGTAGCGTATACAAATCTATGGTTGAATTGAAAAATAGTTGACTTGATAATGCTGATTCACCCCCCCTCTTAGTATTATTTCCAACAAATATAAAGTCGCAATGTGTCAGAATTCGTCAAGGTTATGCAGCTAAAAAGCGCAAAAGAAATATGGGACAAAATCATTCTAAGCTATGAAGGAGATGAACAGGTAAAACAAGCAAAATTACAAACTCTTAGAATCAAATATGAAAGTCTCAGGAGTGCATAATGATGAAAGTGTGGCTAGTTATTTCCAACGTATAGATGAGATTGTAAATTGTATGAAAAACTTGGGTGAAGAAATAAAAGAAGTTATTGTGGTTGAAAAGGTTCTAAGATCTTTGTCTCCCAAGTTTGACTCAAAAGTTTCTGCCATAGAAGAAAAGCAGAATCTACAGAACTTTAGCATGTCGCAGCTACACGGAATTCTAATTGCTTACGAAATGAGAAAAGGAGGACCATCAGATAGGAGAGAAGTTGCATTCAAGGCTTCAGGAAAAGGAGATTACTATGAGTCAGGACATATGTCAGAAGAAGAGGAAGAATCAAATTTTGTCAAGAACCTTCAACGGGGAATTGGAAGATTCAGAGGTAAGTTGCCTTTCAAATGCTTTTCTTGTGGAAGAGTCAGTCATTACACTACCAAATGTCCTCATAAAGATAAACTGGACAAAGGTAAGGAACCTGTTAGATGGAACAGAAAACAGAATGTAAATAAGAAGAGCTATTACACGCATGAAGATAGTGATGGACTGTCAAATAGTGATGAAGATGAACAAGGTAATGATAATAGACTTTTGATGGCTTTTGAAGATGATGATTTCTTGGATGCTATAAATGAAGAAGGTCTTTATGAAGAAATGTCTAAGCTTAAAGTGTGTTTAGAGGAAGAGAATATGATTATAGATACTCTAACATTCCAACTTGCTGAAAACGATAAACACAATGAAGAGTTAGAATGTGAAATTGTGGGACTTAGAAAAGAAATTGAGAAAACAAAAGCCCTTAATCTCAGATTTGCTAAAGGATCTGAAACTTTAGATGAGATTATCAAAGTGCAGCGTTATCCTCTAATCAAGATAGGTCTTGGATATTCCAAAGAAGCATCTCAAGCTCAGAAGCAAGCGCAGAAGCCGTCCACCTCCAAAAGTTATCTTGATGCAGCAAGGAGAAGTGAACAAGTTGACAATCAACAACAAAAGCATAATGCAAATTACCAAGTAAATTGGGGGCAATCTACTTCAAGAATGAACATAAGATTCAATCGACCACAGGTAAATCAGTTTGGCATAGGAATGGATGTCAATGGAGACGACAGTCATATGGTTGGTAGATTTGATAATCGCAGGAATTTCTTCAATGGCCAATGTTTCTCTTGTCATAACTTTGGTCATAAAGCTACTCAATGTGTTTCCTATAAGACCATCATGACTAGGGAAGCTCAAAAACAAAGGAGTATGATAGGAATCATGAAAAGAACCTACAATAACTTCTCTGCTCTTGAAAATGAAATAGAACGTTGTCTCTGTAACAATTTCGGTCATGAAGACTCTGAATGTGGAAGCAGGTTTTGGCAAACAACTCAGAAGGAGCCAGCTTCATTGAATTCCAAAACATGGAAAAAGAAAGAACCACAACCAGAAAGATGTGGGATTGCCTTATATGTGGAAGGACAAGAAAATCAATGGTACATTGATAGTGGATGCTCGAAACATATGACACGTGATAAAGAAAAAATTCAGTCATATACTGCCGTAGAAAGGGAAAAGAAGGTCTTATTTGGAAATGACACCCCTGCATTCATAAAAGGTAAAGGTTCTGCTCATTTGAAAAAGAAGGTCACAACTAGAAATGTAATGTATGTTGATGGATTAAAGCATAATCTATTGAGTGTCAGTCAAATGTGCGATCAAGGAACTGAGGTAATATTTCGATCGAATGGATGTATTGTCCATGAGCTTGACACAAGAAAAACAGTGATCAAAGGCATAAGAACTCCAAATAATTTATACATATTCCAAGAAGGAGAACATTGGGGCATCTTAGCTTCTCTCAGATAAGGAAAGCATGCAAATATCAGGTGGTTCGTGATCTTCCTGACATCCGAATTCCAGAAAATACAATATGCAAATCAAGTCAATTTGGTAAGCAAACCAGAACTAATTTCCCTAAGAAGAAAGGATCAGCTAGCAGGCCACTTGAACTGGTCCACACCGATATATGTGGTCCAACTAGGAAGAGGTCACCTCAAGGAGAAGAGTATTTCATATTATCCATTAACGGCTTTTCAAGGATGTGTTGGATAGGACTCATGAAGTATAAAGATGAAGCTTTCGAAAATTTCAAGTCATTCAAAGCTTTGGTTGAAAACGAATCAGATCGCAGAATCAAATGCCTCAGATCTGATCAAGGAGGGGAATTTACCTCAGATGAGTTTTTTGATTTTTGTGAAGAACATGGAATAAGAAGAGAATTCTTTGCTGCAAGGAATCCTCAGCAAAATGGAGTAGTGGAAAGGATGAACAGAATGGTTCAACAAATGGCTCGTGCTATGCTTGATGAGTGTCGAACTCCCGCAACCTTCCGGGTGAAGCCGCATTTTCCGTTGTTACTATTCTCAACAAGACAAATGTCCGGGTAAACAGCACTCAGACTCCTCATGAACTTTGGTATGTTAAGACTCCCACGGTAAAATACTTCAAAATTTTTGGAAGCAAATGCTACATTAAAAGGACTGATGAAAATCTTGGCAAGTTTGAACCTAGAGAAGATGAAGGCATTCTACTTGGGTACTCTCCCCACAGCAAAGCCTACAAATGTTACAATAAAAGACTTGGTAAAATTGTTGAAAGCATTGATGTAGTGGTTGATGAAGAAGGAAACACTCCTAGGCAAGTAAAATCTGAAGATTTCGAAGATGGAAAAGACTATCCATCAACATCAAATCAGATTCATGACGAAGAAGAAACAGATAAGGATAGAAGAAAAAACTCCATCCAGAAGAACAAATAAGGATAGAAGAAAAAAATCCATCCAGATACATTCAAAAGAATCATCCAGAATCTCAAATTCTGGGACAGAAAGAGGCAGGTGTTCAAACAAGAAGAACCATTTCAGAAGCTTCAAGCTATCTAGCATTGCTCTCCTCCACTGAACCACAAAATGTAAGAGAGGCTTCCAAAGATGAATGTTGGGTCAAGGCCACGGAGGAAGAACTCGAGCAGATTGAAAAGAATGACACTTGGGATTTGGTCCCTAGACCAAAAGATAAGAATGTCACAGGGACAAAATGGATTTTCAAAAATAAGCTGAATGAAAATGGGATGTGGTTAGAAACAAGGCAAGACTTGTTTGTAAAGGATATGCACAACAAGAAGGCATAGAATTGGAAGAAACTTTTTCTCCAGTTGCCAGACTTGAGACTATAAGAATGTTCCTTGCTCTCTCTAGCTTTCAGAAGTTCAAAGTATTTTAGATGGACGTGAAATCTGCCTTTCTGAATGGAGACTTAAATGAAGAAGTATATATTAAACAACCAGATGGGTTTATTCTTGGAAATGATCCAAAACTTGTATGCAGACTCAAAAAGGCTCTCTATGGTCTTAAACAGGCTCCAAGAGCATGGTATTATCAGTTGGATAAGTACCTCCATCAACAAGGTTTTATAAAAGGATCAATTTATAGCAATCTATATATAAAAGTTGACAATGACAAGTTCTTGATACTTGTTGTGTATGTTGATGATATCATATTTGGTAGCAATGAAGAAGATATGAGTCAAAATTTTGCCTTGGTGATGCAGAAAGAGTTTGAAATGTCCATGCTTGGTAAGCTCACATATTTTCTTGGTTTACAAGTCCAACAAAACAAAGATGGCATTTTTCTATCACAAACCAAATATCTCATGCAGATCTTGAGGAAACATGGGATGAAGGATTCAAAACCAGTATGTACCCCTATGGTGACAGGATGTAGCCTCAGCACAAATGATGAATCGGTAGCTGTACATCAACCAACCTATAGATCCATGATTGGTAGTCTGCTCTATCTAACAGGTACCCGACTAGACATTATGCATGTAGTAAGGATAGTTGGAAGGTTTCAGGCAAATCCAAAGGAAACTCATCTTCAAGCCATTAAGATAATTTTCAAATATCTTCAAGGAACTCAAAACTGTGGTTTATGGTATCCTAGAGATACAGATCACACACTTCATGCTTATACAGATGCGGATTGGGCAGGAAGTGTGGATGTAAGGAAAAAAACTAGTGGTGGTGCATTCTTCATGGGTCCTAAATTAGTATCTTGGTTTAGCAAGAAACAAAGTTCCATTGCATTATCTACAGCGGAAGCAAAATACGTAGCTGCTGCATCTTGCTGCACACAACTCCTTTGGATGATGCAAACATTGCAAGATCTTCAAATCACTTGTACTCCACCTATTTCCATTTTTTGTGATAATACAAGTGCAATTAGTATTTCAAAGAATCCTGTCATGCACTCAAAGACTAAGCACATAGCTATCAAGTATCATTTTCTCTGAGAACAAGTGCTTGAAAAAAAGGTTAAGTTGGAGTATGTTCCATCTAAGCAACAAGTTGCTGATATACTCACCAAACCACTGCCTAGGGAGACATTTGAATACCTCAAACAGAAGCTGGGGATAGTTGATGCATCATCTTGCTGTTGAATCTTGTCTATTTCAGAGATTCTTGTACACGAGTTTCATATGGGGTATACGCGTACATACAAAAACCCAAGGATGAGAAGAATCCGATATGGGTCTGTTAGAGACCATTTGGCATAGGTTCAGGGGGAGCATATATTCTTCTAATAATGCATTGTTGGCATTATCATAGAAGATCTTGGTTCGTTTCTCCAGTTGGTTTGATGTCAAGAGGAGCAAGTGTAGAAGGAGAACATGGATACTGATCTATGATTGACAATTGTTGCTGATATTGTGTCTTATATTTCATTTGTCAAGGTCATGTAACGACATTTCTTGGTTGCCCCACTATGCTTGGGATCAATAATGTAATGTGCTTATCATTGTAGGTTTTAACCCCGTATAGAAATTACTTGCATACGAATTCTAAATCACAGAAAAAATAAAAATGCGAGAGCATAACACATAAAACACATATACACAGATATTTCCCACTGGATCTCAA